>JAJPUD010017454.1:0-31255 GCA_023553655.1 Myrmecobius fasciatus
TTGTGGATTTTTTTGCTTCAGAATCAGTCTAGAGGCTTCATATGTTGTTGGTTTGAGGGGAGGTTAGAGGAGGTTACAGAGACTCCTGTCTGATGTCTGCCACCATGGCTCCGAGAGCATAACTCTTTATGGTATAAAATGTGACAGTTTTGATTCAAGGAAGTCAGACACTTCCATTTTTGACAATTTAACCTCTTGCCCAGTACTTTATTTTTGATGACCACCTCCCTTTAACAGTCCTCCCCCCTTTAGAGTCTCTCCCTCCCCTTTATACCTTTCCCCTAATCCTTCTATTAGTCTATCCCTTTCCTTTCTTCCTTTCCCTCACACCTTCCCACAAGGAGGGTCAGGCCTGTCTTTGAAAACAAATGTGTCTGATATACTCTCTTAGAGCCCAATCTAATGCGAGTAAGGTTTACACTATATTCATCAACCTCCCTTTTTCCCCTCAATTATATTAGATCTTCTATGTATTTTCATGAGATTTTGCCCTATTTTACCTCCTTTTTTTACTCTATTTTTCCTCCTTTCCCCTTTTTTTCAGTATGATATCCCTTCCACCTCTCATTTCTTTTCCATTATTATCAAAGTAAAATTGAATTCTAACCCCATTCCTTAAGGATACCCATAGTAGAAATATAGTTCTCAAGAGTTCTTTCCTTTTTACCTTTTTATGCTTCTCTTGAGTTCTGTATTTGGAGGTCAAATTTTTTGTTCAGATCTGGTCTTTTCATTAGAAATAGGTGAAATTCTCCTGTATCATTGAATGACCATCTTCTTCCCTGGAAGATGATGCTCATTCTAGGTGGATAGCTTATTCTTGGCTGTAATCCAAGTTCTTTTGCCTTTTAGAATATCTGATTCCAGGCCCTTTGATCCTTTAATGTGGAAGCTGACAGATCTTGTGTGATTCTAATTACAGTTCCTCGGTATTTGAACTGTTTCTTTCTAGCTGCTTGCAATATCCTTTCCTTGGTGCGATAGTCCTGAAATTTGGGCACGATATTCCTTGGGATTTTAAATTTGGGGTCTCTTTCAGGAGGTGATTGGTGAATTCTTTCAGTGCCAATTTTGCCATCTGATTCTAAAACATCAGGACAGTTCTCTTTCATGATTTCCTGGAAGATAGCATCAAGGTTCTTTTTTTCATCATGGCTTTCAGGGAGTCCAATAATCCTTAGATTGTCTCTCCTGGATCTGTTTTCCAAGTCAGTTGTTTTTCCTAGGAGATATTTCATATTTTCTTCTATTTTTGAATTTTTTTGTTTTTGTTTGACTGATTCTTGAAGTCTTATTGAGTCATTTACTTCTATTTGTTCAATTTTAAATTTTAAAGTATTATTTCCTTCAGTTATCTTTTTAGCTCCTTTTGTAACTGGCCAATTGAGTTTTTTGGTTTAATGCATTCTTTTTCCATTTTGCCAATTTTATTTTTCAGTGAATTGGTGATTTTTTCCAACTCATCAATTTTGTTTTTCAGTGAATTGTTGTTTTTTTCCAATTCACCATTTTTATTTTCCAGTGATTTGGTGATTTTTTCCATTTTACCAATCTTGTTATCCAGTTTTTCACATCTCTGTTGCAGGGGATTATTTTCTTCTTGCGCTGATCTCAATTCATTTCCCCATTTTTCTTCTAGCTCTCTTTTGAGATTATTTATTCAATCTTCCAGGTAAGCCGTCTGAAAAGGGGACCAGCTCATGTCTGCCTTTGTGACTTCTCTGGGATTGCATTCCCTTTAGGAACCTCAGAATCTTGGGTCTGCCCTACTTTCTCTCCGTAAAAGCTGTCTATGGTGAGAGCTCTCTTCTGCTTCTTGCTCATGTTTTTGAGCTGCAGTCTGAATCACTAGCAGGACCGGCA
Organism: Myrmecobius fasciatus; assembly: GCA_023553655.1. Classification (NCBI taxonomy): domain Eukaryota; kingdom Metazoa; phylum Chordata; class Mammalia; order Dasyuromorphia; family Myrmecobiidae; genus Myrmecobius; species Myrmecobius fasciatus. The sequence goes on from JAJPUD010017454.1 coordinate 1,864, forward strand.
GCCGTTTCAGTTTGCCCTGGGGCAGTTCACTGAGTTGACTTCCAGTGCAGGGCTGGTCGGGCTAGATCCGCACTAGGACCCCGCTTTCAGCTGTTCTGAATCCACCCTTTACCAAAGACAGAACTGCCAAAGCACCTGCCCCTAAGCAGAGCAAAGTGGCCCAAGCATTTCCTAGGGACTTCCTGGGTGCCTAAAATCCACCGCTCTGTCCCAGCCTTGTCTTCTGCCCCTGGCACGCTGGCGCGGTAAGCGGCCGATCCCTTGCCCGTCCGAAACTGACCTTCTCTGGAGTTCTTTCAAAGTAAATTCTTGATAGTTCATTGTACTCCAAATGTTTGATGGAGCCCTCACTCCAGAACCAGTTTGGAAGCTCAGTTTGTCAGGGTCTGAGGGAAGGTCCCAAGAGCTCACAGAGAATGTCGTCTGCAGTTCGCCATCTTGGCTCCACCCTCCGGAACATTCCTTTCTTGATGATCACAAAATCCAAATTTAAAAAGGACAATGACTTCCTAAAATTCCTCTTCATAAAACAGTATTGTATCAATTCTGCAGCAAAACCAAACCAAAGCAAACCAAAACAAAAAATAAAACAAACAAACAAAAAAAAAACTGGCTGATTTGATGAATTTGGTTAGTCAGCTGGTCAGTCTAGTAAAACAATGAACTTCACATTGTTTGACTGAAATAACCATTTTTTCCTAAAACAGCTGACTCAGTAGTTCCAGTATAAACAGCATATGTGTAGTGTTAATAAAGAAGAGGACTTTTGCACTGACAGTAAGAGGAAGTTTGACTTGGAACTCCCACCAAATAAATCATATGGGTATATGGATCACTGTTAACTACCAGTATTAACTGAGCACCTAGTCTGTTGGATGAGCTGCAAAAGGTAAAGAAGAAATCTTCCTTGCCCTCAAAGAGGTTACCCTAAGTTGTGAGAACAATACAGGCATACAAGTTTCTCTGATAAAGGTCTCATCTCTCAAATATATGAATAACTGGGTCAAATTTATAAGAATACAAGTAATTCCCCAAGTCATAAATGGTCAAAGGATATGAAGGGGAACTTTTCAGATGAAGAAATCAAAACTCTCTATAATTATATGAAGAACTACTTTAAATCACCCTTGATTAGAGAAATGCAAATAAACCAATTTTGAGTAATCACCTCACACCTAACATTGGATTTTATGACAGAAAAGGAAAATAGCAAATGTTATAGGGGAATTGGGGAAAATGTAGGTGCTAATGCACTGGTGAAACTGTGAATTGATAGTACCATTCTGGAGAGCAATTTGGAATTATGTTCAGAAGACTATAAAACTGTGCACACCTGCAATAACACTACCACGTCTGTATCCCAAAGAGATTTTTTTCTAAAGGAAAAGGACATTTATGTACAAAAATACGTATAGCAGCTCTTTTTGTGGTGGCCAAAAATTGGAACTTGAGGGGATGTCCAGCAATTGTGTAATGATTGAACAAATTGTGATATGTGAATGGGATGGAGTACTATTGTGCCATAAGAAATGATTAATCAGGATGATTTCAGAAAAACCTGGAAAAACTAAAATAAACAGATGCAAAGCAAAGTAAGCAGAACCAGGAGATCATTACATATAGTAACAACAATATTGTATGATCATCAACTACGAATGACTGAGCTATTCCTAGTAATACAATGAGCTAAGACAATTCCAAAACACTCATGATGAAAAATGCTCTCCACTTCCAGAGAAAAAAACTGATGGAATCTGGATGCAGATTGAAGCATACTTTTTTAAACTTTACTCATTTTTTTTGGGGGGGGAAGGTATGTGTTTTCACAAAATGACTAACATGAAAATGTTTTGCATGACTGCATGGAAATAACCTTTATTAAATTTATTTCCTTTTCAATGATGGGAGAGGAAAGGGAGAAAATTTAGACCTCGATTTTTTAAAATTAAAAAATGTACTTTTTGTTTGGAAAAAAAAATTAGAAAAAAAACTTTATCTTTAGAAAATTGTCAGTCATTATTAATGACATGCTGGAAATGTATGAAAGTCTTAGTCACCAAGCATTTTTAAGCCCTTATATGCCAGGGGTTGATCTAAGAAATAAACAAAGTAAAAAAAATAAAAACTTACCCTCAAGGAAAGTACATTCTAACAGGAATGATGACAGATAAATAACTAGATACATATAAGACAGCTATGGCAGTAGTTTGAAGGTAGCCTTAAAGTGGAAGGCACTGGCAGCTTGGGGAGGCTTCCTGAAAAAAAGAGAATGGGATTTGAGCTGAGTTCAGAAAAGGGTGAGGTGAGAGTCTTTCAGAATAGTTGGAAAGAGAGCACAGAAGATAGAGAATGAGTGAAGCCGTGATACATAAGCAGGATTTTGCCAGCTGGCGGGAAAGGAAAGGAGCATTTCAGATTGTGAAAACAGTATGGAGCATAGAGAAGGCACTGAGTATGGTATGGAATGACAGAAAAGTGGTTGGTTGAAGAGCATAGTGCTAATGTCAGACATCTGTGACAAATGGGAACATTTTAGGAAGAACGTGACTGGATTCCAGTAGGTATTGAACATTAAGCAGAAGATTCTGGAATTCATACTGTATGCCATGGGGAAGAACCTTATTTCTTCCTCTGTAAAATGAGGGCTTGGGCAGATGAGCTAAAAGGTTTCTACTACCTTGAAGTCGATCATCCTGTGCTCTATTCAGTCATAGACAGTTCTGAATTCCATTGGTGGAGGAAAAACACCTACTGGGAGTTCACCACACTGACATTTAAAATAAAACAATAATGCCCATTGCACTGAACTATCTGGCTCATGATCTCTGATTTCCACTTGTTTTTTTTTTTTTTCCTTACTTGCAAAAACCCAACCCTGCTTGTTGTTTCACAACTTGTGTTCATGGGAAGAAAAAAGAAGAAAGTTGAAGGGTGGTTCAAGCAATTTGATCCTTGAATTATTCAGACCCTTGCGGGAGTCTGTCTGTGCCCTGCCTCATCCCCAGAGCACATGAAGTAATTATCTCTGCCCTCTACTCTGCTCTGCCTGAGCAGAAATAGTCTAAAATGTCAGTTTTCCTTCTTCCTCCTTTCTCGCCTAATAAACTCTAAAAAGAAATACAGTTGTTTGTTGTTTGAGAGAGGATGACCAAAGATCTCTGAGAGCTCCCCCCCTATTGTTTGAGTCTATGCACTCTATAGTTTTCCTTCTGTACTTTCAGATTTCAAGTTGACAGCCATAATTAATCATAAGAAAAGCTGGGGCCCCAGCTACTTTTGTACTGGTAATGAATGCAACCTGACTCAGTGTACTTTTCCAGTGGGTCTCCAATGGGGCCAAGAGATAGCTCTGTCATAACCTTGCCTGCTTCTTCCTTGGCATTTCTCCTTGGACCAACATTCCCAATTATTTATTGTTGATGCTTTCCAAAAAGTTTGATTTATTGACTCTAGAGAAGGTGCTGAGTTTTTCTATTAGGAATATGTATTTGTAAACATAATGTAATATGTGCATGCTCATATACATACATATACATTTAAATGTGTGTGCCTCCCCCCACAAATCCTCTCCTCTGAGATGTACATGTAATTGGAATGAAATCCTCCAGAGCTACTTAGAGGGCAGATGTTTGTGAAACCAGAGTTTGAATTCTAATGGGACTCCAAAAACAGACATATGGCCTCCAAATTGTATTACATTAAAAACAAACAAACAAACAAGCAGCTTCTCCTAATTGTTTCCTTTTTTAAAAATCTAATACTTTAGGAAATTTTTTTCTTTGGAGACAGCATGGCTTAGTGCACAGAGTGCTGAATTAGAAATTAAGAGAACCCTGGAATGAATCCCTGATTTCACACTTCTAGCTCACTGAATGGATGTTGCCTAAGTCAAATTGAGGCGTGTTGAAGACCCTAGCTCAAAAAGGCGAAGGTCTTCCACTGCCCCTAGGGCCATCTATAGTCATCCTGATTTATATCTTGCTACTGGGCCCAGATGGCTCTGGAGGAGAAGGTGAGACAGGTGACTTTGCACAGTCTTCCCTCACTTCAGTCCAATTCATTTGCATGTCATGGCAACCTCCCTGATATCCTCGTTGTCTTTACCAACAAAGTACATGCAACATCCCCGTGATTGTCGCTTGTTGATTAACATTTCCGAATCTCACCAAACTGGTGCAGCACAGTTGTGATCAGCAAATGAAATAATGCATGTATAGTGTCTTGCAAACTTTAAAGAGGTATTTAACCTTTATGTGTCTGAACCCCTTATCTGCCAAAGCCTTTGTACCCCTTCTCAGAATTCTGCTTTTAAATACAAATAAAATAATGCAATGAAAATAAAATATGATCACAAAAGTTAAAGGGAATGGAGTAGCTATATAGCACATATTACATATAGTATAATCTAGGTGTTGTGCTGAGAGCTTTTACAAATACTATCTCATTTGAGCACCTCAAAAATTCTGTGAGTTAGGTGTTCTTATTTATCCCCATTTTGCATTTGAGAAAATTGAGGCAAGCAAAGGTCAAATGTCGTGCCCCAGTTTACAAAGCAAGCAAATATCTGAGGCAGCATTTGAACACAGGTCTTCCTGGCACCAGGTTCAGCATTCTGTCCAAAGCCCTGCCTAGTTGCCTTTCAGCTGTATTAAAATGCAGTTGTCCAAATAGTAATTAAAAAACCAGGTTCATAGATCCCAGGTTCAAAACTCATGCTTATAGTGCAATAGGTTAGTGAGCTTACACTACAATAGTTCGAATCTTTACCCACACTCATTTATTCACCATCACAGCTAACAATTGCACTCCATCCCTAGGTTCTGGGTATTTTCCCTGGAAATTCAAGCCTGGAATGCACTTCCTCTTTTCCTTGGCCTCCTAGATTCTTTTAAGTCCCAGCTAAAATATTACTTTATACAGGAAGCTTTTCCTAATCCCTCTTAATCCTAGAGCCTTCCCACATGAACAGTTTCTTTTTTCCCCTCTATATAGCTTGTTTCTCTATATTTGCTTGTCTCCCTCATTCAATGTTAATTCATCGGGGACAGAAAACACCTTTTTCCTTTTTTTTGTATCCCCAGTGCTTAGCACAGGGAGTATGCTTTTAATAAATTCTTATTGACTGAGTACTGTGTGTCAAGCTTTGGGTTAAACTCTGGGAATACAAAGACAAAAGACAAAAAAAATCCCTTACCCCAAGGAATTTGTATAAATATTCTTTGGGGGCTTGGAATATGGACAATGTGCAGACAGATAAGTAAATTCCAAATATAGTCAAAGCAAATATAAAGCGTCTGAGCTTTAGTAAGGGAAGGATGGGGTGGTGATGGTTCTAGAGCACTTTAAGGATTATAAGCTCTGACAGGCATTCAATTTAACAATCTTTTTTTAAAAGCTTTTTATTTTCTAAATATATGCTTAGATAGTTTTCAGCATTAACCCTTGCAAAACCTTGTGTTACACATTTTCCTCCCTCCCTCTTTCCTAGAGGGTGAGTAATGCAATATATGTTAAACACATGCAGTTCTACAGTATAACAATATTTAGTTGTACCGTAGTCTAAATTTGTTGGAAAGGTAGAATGGAGTAGAGAAATGGATGCTGGTCAGGGACAATTACGAAATATGAGTTCAAATCCCACCACAGATAATGTGACTGTAGGCAAATCATTTCACCTTATAGACACAGTTCCTCTTCTGGAGGGAGGAAGAAAGAGACACAGAAAGAGAGAGACAGAAAGTAGGGAGGGAGAGAGACAGAAAGGGGAGGACACAGAGAGAATATCATACATGTACTTGTATCTCACAGTCATTATAAATTATTTCCCAAACCTTAAAGCCTTGGAGAAATGTAAGTTGTTGATATTATTAGAATTACAGGTAGACACTTTGAACCTCACAGACACCAGTCAGAAAACCAGTTTCTTCCATTCTAACCATAGAATGTAGAGTTGGTTCTTAAGCGTCATGGAGTTCAATTCTTTCAGTTAATAGAGGAGGTGGCAAGACATTTGATGAGATCAGGGGTCAGGAAACGCTGCAGATGGGATATGAACCCACAGGATTGCAGATTTCAGAGTCTGTTATTGCTCCCATAGCCCATTGGGAGACTCCCCAGTATTGTCTTTTGGACTACCTGACACCACCTCCCACAGGGGAGCAAATGAAATGCTACAGCTGTGAACTGAAAATGGCAGGTCATTAGGTTGCATGTGCTTTGGTGTACATCTTTTAATAGAGCATAATTGCCATCATGGAAAGAGTACTGGCTTTAGCATCAGAGAATTTGGGTTGGGATCCTGACACAGTTACTAATTTACTTATTTAGTTATTTATTTAGCCTGTATGCTCTTGAGTAAGTTACTTTATATCTCTGTGCCTCACTTATCTCTTCTGTAAAGTGTAAGAGTTGCTCTAGATGACCACTGACATACCTAAAATCCGGTGATCTCATGATCTCATTTTTTTCTTTGCTCAGTAAAGTTAATCTCCATTGTTTCAGCCCCCAAGGCTCAGTTATGTTGAAAATCTGGACTTTGTCTCTAAGGGATATGAAACTCTTCTAATTACTCTAGTATATATTCTCTGTGTGTCTTTATTCTGATTCATTTTATCAGGCTGAGATAGGAACTATGTGTTTGATATCTTTTTACTTATATGAGGGGCAGTTTAGGTAGTTCGGTGGATAGCATGTTGGGTCTAGAAGCAGGAAGAGCTGAGTTTCAATTCAGCTTCAGATACTTACTAGCCATGTGACCCTGGGCAAATCACTTAACCTCTATTTCCCCGTCTGTCAAATAGGAATTAAGTAGAACTGACCTTCTAAGGTTGTTGTGGAGTTCAAATGAGCCAATAATTGTAAAGAGCCTAGTACCATACCAGGTACATAGTAAGTGCCATATTAGATTGTAGCTGAAAAAAAATACTTGAGGAGACACTATCTTTTTCGAGAATTGACTGTAAACCACAATTAACTATGACACTATAATGTTGTCGTTGTTCAAAAGTGTCCAAGGAGCCACAGTTGATGAAAGCTTTCTTGTGTTCCTCAGTCTTACAATTCTTGATTTTCACTTGGAAGGGATATTAAAAGTCATGCAACACAACACTCTCCCCCTTTGCATAAATGGGAAAAGTGAGGTACATGCAGGTTAAATGACTTGCTCTGTATCTCTGTATCTCTGTATCTCTCTCTCTCACACACACACACACACACACACTGACTCACAATGCTCACTTTCCCCCATCTCTGTTTCTCTCTCTGTGTGTGTCTTTTATTTTTTAATAATAGCTTTTAATTTTTAAAATGTGCAAAGATAGTTTTTAACACTCACAATTATGAAACCCTGTGTTCCAAGTTTTTCTCCCTCCCTCTTCCTACCCCTCTCTCTCTTTATGCCCTCTCTATGTCTGTCTCTGTGTCTTAGTAAAAGTCCTAGGCAAGATTCAAACCCAAGTCTTCCTGACTCCCAGGCTAGCACTCTATGAATTTCACTAGCTTCTGCTCTTACCTCTAACATTGATCACTTGTATGACACTGGGCAAGTCACTTAACTTCCATGTGCCTCAGTTTCCTCAAACATACAATTAGGAGGATATATTAGATTGTCTCCAAGATCTCTTTCCTGTCCACGTTGAGAATCCTATGATTTTATGCCTAGCATTTCGAAACTTTCACCAAAGCTTTCTCATTGAGTACCTCTGAACTTAATTAGTGTTCTATTGAGAAGTGGTTTCTCGTTGATTCTTGAAGAATGCAGTAGTTCCTTTAGAATTTGTTTCCATGTTTCTAGCTCTCTTTGGCTTCTAGCTATTAGGTTGAAATTATTTCCAAGTCATTATTGCTTAAGGGCTGAATTTAATCCATGACTGCTCATTCTCTCTATCTCAATGATGAAATTCACATGTCTCCAGTTAAATTCTGAAATATTTGTAATGTGCTGATTATTCTGACCTTTGACTGGAGTTTTGATGAAGATAAAGATAATGTGAGCCTCTATTTTCCTGCTCACTCTTTAGTCACTGATGTTGTAAATAAAAGATGTGTTTTCTTCCTGGTCCAGGGAAGACAGTACATTAACCTATTGTTTTCAGTGAAATTAACCGGACCACTTAAAAGGAAGTTTGAATTGAATCCTGTAACGGATCCTAATATTAATTCCAAGTAAAAGACAATCGTTCTACAGTTACAGCGCTGCTGTTGTGAGAATGTTTCCCAAAAGCAATTAAATAAGAAACACTGGGCAGGGGAGAGGAGCCAAGGTGATAATTGATAATTGAGCAGTTAGGTGAATAGCCCAGATGACTCCAGCCCCAAATGAGATACAATCAACACAACACTTGGGCTAAACTATTATTACCTATGATTTTCATTTTTAGTCTTCTTAAGAGCAAAGTATACCCAAAGCTCCCAAATAGTAACTTAAATATCAATAATTTTCCATGCACTAACAAAGAAGATTGCACAGAGGTCTCTGAAAAGATATTTTGGAGGAAGGCAGTAATATTTTGCATTGGAACACCATGGTTGGTTCATAAATGTATGGTCCTGGGACACATTCTGGATTTCAAAGAAAAGCCATGTGAATGAACAGCATGAGATAATAGAACCTTTGTGTTAGAGCTTTGGAGAATATTTAGTCTAGCCCATTCTTTTACTGATGAGAAAGCAGAGGTCCATGAAGAAGAGAAGACTTATCCAAGGTCACATAACAATTAGTGGCAAGAGTGAGAGCAAAAGCAAAAAAAAAATTCTTTCAACAATGAGATGATTTGGGGCAATTCCAATAGACTTATTATGGAAAGAGCCACCTGCACCCAGAGACCCAGAGAGAGGACTATGGGGACTGAGTGTGGACCACAACATAGCATTTGGGGACTGAGTATGGATCACAACATAGCATTCTCACCTTTTTCGTTGTAGTTTGTTTGCTTTTTCTTTCTCATTTTTTTCCCTTCTGGTCTGATTTTTCTTGCATAACATGAATATGGAAAAATATTTAGAAAAATTGCATGGTTTAACTTGTATCTGATCATTTGGTGTTTAGGGGAGAAGGGGGGGGGAAGAAAGAGAGAGAAAAATTGGAACACAAAGTTTTGCAGGGGTCTGTGTTGAAAACTATCTTTGCATGTATTTGGAAAAAAATAAAATACTTTTTTAAAAAAGAGTGGGATCAAACAGAATGTGAGCTCTCATGGGAATTGGGAGGCAAGGATTGTTTTATTTTTATCTTTTTATACCCAGTGTCTAGTGTAAGACCTAGGATGTAGAGTACCTTGTACATAGTTCATAGCAGACATATAATAAATGCTTATTAAATCAAATTGTTTATCATAACTTCCTTAGGAACCTGATGCCTAATTCACTGTTCTCCTTCCTGAACCAAACTGCTTCTCTGAAAACAAATTTAGAAATTGAGAGTTGAGTTATCATGTGTTCTTTATAAACTACAATATTTACTTCTGTTCAAAGAAACACAATAAGTTTAAAGAAAGAATGCATTGTAAGAAAAAGCTCTTGAGGGCTTGTTTAGCTGTGGCTAGTCTATAGGTAGGGTTGTAGGAGGCTCTTCAGAAGTTCATGTATGGCCCGTAAGAGAAAAGAAAAACTAATTAGCGATAAAGCAAAGATTGGTCATGCAATGAGGATGAGAAATAAGAGATGAATAACACGAAATATTTGAAGAACCAGAAGTCCTCCAATATGTTGAATGAATCTACCATGGAGGATTTTTGGAAAGTCATTGGACTCAAACCTTAGGTGAGCTCCAAATTCTCCTGTAGAATATGACCCTATTCATGATGATAACCTGTGTTCTTGAGCTCAGGGCTTACCCTAACAGTTGGATTGTAGTGTTGTGGGTAGAGCTATGGACTTAGAATCAGGAAGTTGGTGTTGTTCATTCGTTCAGTCATGTATGACTCTTTGTGACCACATAGACCATAGCATTCTAGCCCCTTGTATTCTCCACTATTTCCCAAAGTCTGTCTAAGTTCATTAGTGTTGCTTCCAAGACACTATCTGTCCATCTCATCCTCTGCCATCCCTTTTCCCTTCAATCTCTCCAAAGAGGAGGATCTTTGTCAGAGTCTTGTCTTTTCATTACATGGCCATGTATTTAAGCTTCACTTTCAGTATTTGTTATTCCAGTGAGTAGTCTGAATTAATTTCTTGATTCATTTATCCTCACATTTTGCATGATATACACCATATATGAGTTAAATAAATGACCTGACAATTTACAACCTTATTGTACTCCTTTTGCAATCTCAAACCAATCAGTTGTTCTATGTGTAGTTCTTTCACTTTTTGATTTTCATACCAGTTCCTCAGAAGAAAAGTAAAATGATTTGGTCCTCCTATCTCTTTGAGGACTTGCCATATTTTGTTTGATTCACACAATCAAAAATTTAAGTGTAGTCAAGGAAACAGAAGTAGGTTTCTTTTTCCTTCTGGAATTCCCTTGCTTTCTTTATAATCCAATTAATATTGGCAATTTGTATATTCTTGTCCCCCCCTTCTTGGGTTTGGGGACAACAAGCAAACAATTATGCAAATGCAGGATAAATTGGAGGTTCTCATAGAGGAGACCTTAGCAGAGAGGATGGGACAAGGAAAGGCCTCTTTTAAAAGATAGACAATAGGATTTGAGTTGAGTCTTGAAGTAAGCCAAGGAAATCAGGAGGCTGAAACAAGGAGGGAGAAGTTTCTAGGCATGAGCAACAGCCAGGGAAAAGACAGAATTGGTAGCTGAAGTATCTTTTATGAGGAATAGCAAGAAGACTGGGCCCACCCCATTATAGAGTAAAGTATAAGAAGTTTGAACATATAGTGGAGTTTAAGAAGTTTGGAAAGGCAGAGGGGATCCAGATTATCAAGGGGTTTAAAAGACAACAAGATTTTATATTTGATTTTGGAGACAATAGGGAGTCACTAGGATTTATTGAATAGGTGTGACATGGTTACATTTGTTTTTGGTTTTTTAGGAACATCATTTTGGTAGAAGGTAGAAGATGGACTGCAAGGGTGGGAGACTTTAGGCAATAGGAAGGTGTTACAATATTCCAGGTATGACGTGATGGAATGAAATGAGAAAAGGGCAGTAGCAATGATTTCAATATATATGGGGTAAGTCCAAATGTGTTGAAAATGACGCTAAAGTTTCCAGCCTGAGTGATTGGGAAGAGAGTGGAACCTTCATTACTGCTGGAGAAGTTTGGAACACAAGAAAATTTAGGGAAAGTATGAATTCAGTTTTGGATATGTTAAGTTTAAGATATTTAGAAGATATCCACTTCATGATGTCCAGTAAATAATTATTAATGTGAAAATGGAGCTCAGGAGAGAGGTTAAGATTGTATAAACAGAACTGAGAATCACCTTCATGCAGATGATGATTTTATTTATTTTTTATTAAAGCTTTTTATTTTTCAAAACGTATGAAGGTACCTTTGATCCAGCAATGTCTCTACTGGGTCTGTATTCTAAAGATATCATAAAAGAGGGTAAAGGACCTAAAGAGGGTAAAGTTACATGTGAAAAATGTTTATAGCAGCCCTTTTTGTAGTGGCAAGAAACTGATTGGATGCCCATCAGTTGGAGAATGGCTGAATACATTATGGTATATGAACGTAATGGAATATTATTGTTCTATAAGAAACGAATGGCAGGGTGATTTCAGAGAGACCTGGACAGACTTACGTGAACTGATGCTAAATTAAATGAGCACAACTAGGAGATGATTGTACACATAAACAAAAAGATTTTGTGATGATCAACTGTGATAGACTTGACTCTTTAATAGTGAGGTGATTCAAGTCAATTCCAATAGAGCTGTGATGGAAAGTGCCATCCACATCCAAAGAGAGAGTGATGAGGTATTTCACTTTTTGTTGTTGTTGGTTTGCTTTTTTCCTTTCTCATGTTTTTTTCCCTTTTGATTTGATTTTTTGTTCAACATGATGAATATGAAAACATGTTTAGAAGAACTGCACACATTTAACTTATATCAGATTGCTTATTGTCTTGGGCAGGGGATGGGAAATCTGGAACATAGGGTTTTTCAAAGGTGAATATTTAAAACTATCTTTACATGTATTTGGAAAAATAAAATACAATTTTTAAGAAAAGGGAAAAAAAGATCTCCAAGCAAGATAACATAGAGGGAGAAAAGAAGACAGGAAAGGGCAGACCATTGTGGAACACTAACCTTAGTAGACCTAACACAGACAAACATCGACCAAAGGATACTGAGAAAATGTGGTCAGAAAGGGAGAAGAAATAGGTGATAGCAGTGTCATAAATCCTAGGGAAGAAGGATCTAGGAGAAGAAGGTGATTGACAATATCAAAGGCAGTAGTGAGATCATGGAGGATAAGAATTGAGAAAGGCCATTGGAGATTACTGGGACTGAACACTTTCATTTGAATAATAAAGATGAAAACCACACTGCAGAAGGTTTAGAAGACAGTAAGGGAAAAGGAAGTAAAGGTATCAGTTGGCCAGATTTCTAGGTAGAAACCAGGCAAAATTAGTATAATCTGTTTAAAAAGCAGTGTTCTTCACGCTTTGGCTTTTATTTGTGCCATTTTCCCCAAGATTTTCACTGTGATGAAATTTTCATCTTTTTAAAACAAATTCAGTGTCATCCTAGCTGGAACAAAGGGGATGGAGCGGGTGACATCTTGAGCTTCCTTCATCTGAGTATCTGTATTTAACCTGTTAAAGTAGAATCTTTCACTTTACCAAATATTCAGTGGTTAGTGCTTTGTGGTCTGTGTGTATTAATTTAGCTTCACTTTTTCAAAGAAAGTCTAATACTTCTAATGCTTCTAATAAACAGAAAATTTCCTTTAAATAGTTGTTCTCCAAAATGAGATATAACCAAGCCACTCAAGAAAACTCTGCTCCTAGAAGGCATGTGTCACTAACCTTTTTCCCCCCTCATCTAAAATTAGCATTGTATTTATGTAATGACAGCCCTGATTCAATGCGACCACTCTGTTTGGTGACTTGTTTTTAGCATATTGCAGATGAAAGCAAATGCATTGTGTTTTAGTATGATAAATAAATCCAACTCTGAAGGTGCCTTTGAATTAGAAATTTTTATTGCTCTCTAGAAAATTTTATAGCTGCAAAATATCAATGTTGATAATAGAGGAATTGGTCTTAAGAGGCTGGCTCAGTAAATTAGCACAATAGCATAATTGTGTAGATTGCATCTTAAATTCAAGGTCAGGGTTTCCCAACCTCCAGCATCACATCTCCTAATTTCCTATTGGACATTTTGAACTGCATACATGTCTCATAAATGTCTTACACTGAACATATCCAAAACTGAACTTGTCTTTTCTCTCAAACCCTCTCCATTTTCTAACTTCCCTAATGCTAACTCTTTACCACTATCTTCCCAGTCTCCCATGCTCCCAACCTAGGTGTCATCCTTGACTCCCCAATCTCATTCACTCTTCACATCGAGTTAATTTTTAAGTTCTGCCATTTCTACATTTGTATACATCCCTTTCTCTCCTCTGTAACTACCATCACTGTGGAACAGGCTCTCATCCCCTCACACCAAGCCTATTATATAATAGCCTGCTGCTTCTCTTCCCTGCCACTCTACTCCATCCTTCACTGAGCTGTCAAATAGATCTTCCTAAATGCGCAGGAATCGATGTCACTCCCTTATTCAGTAAATTACAGTGGCTCCATCTTAGCTCAAGGATCAAATATAAAAAAAAATCCTCTGTTTGGCTTTTGAAAGCCCTTCATCACCTGGCTGCTTCCTACTTTGCTTGTCTTCTACCTTATATATCTCTCTGTATTCTACCATCCGATGACACTTGTTGTTCCTTGCACAAAACTCTCTATCTCATAGTTACAAGCATTTTCATTACTTATAAAAACCTAACAAGAACAACAAAAGAAGGCCTAGAACTTTCTCTTTTTTCATTTATGCCTTTTAGCTTCCCTGACTTCCTTTAAGTCTTAAGTCAAGTCTTGCCTTTTGCAAGAAGCTTTTCTTTAAATCCTAATGCCTTCTCTCTGAGGCAACACTAACTTATCTTGTATTTATCTTATTTATACATAGTTGATTGGATGCTTTATTTCCTATTAGACTGTAAACTCCTTGAGAACAGGGACTGATTTTTTTGTCATTCTTTGTATCCCCAGTTTTTAACACAGTGCCTGGAATGTAGCAAGTGCTATATAAATGTTAGTTATTGTTATTATTATTACTATTAAAACTATTTGTATTATTATAAGTAATCTATGTTCTGGTAGCATTAAAATGGTATACATAATAAAATTTCTATAGTATTCCCAAATCCTTGACCTTCAACATCAATCAGATTATTCAAAAAACCTTCAAATGAAGAAATATCATTCTGTAGTTGGCCAAGAGTGAGCACTTCCAAAAATGATGAATTTATTTTTGTGGAACCTGTTAAATTTTTAAAAATAACTTTTGCTGGTTTCCTCATTCCATAGAATTCAAGCACAAGAGTCATGACTGCTACCATTTTCTAGAAGTAACATACTGCAGCTCTGCTTATACCATGCCAGTAATACAGGTGAATGTTGAAAAATTAAATTACCTACACTCTCTATAAAATATTAGATATGAGACACCTTAGCAGTGAACTACAGAAATTTCTTTTTGTAAGCAAGACAACTAAGCCTCAGAGAGGGCAACTAACTTCCCAAAGTGTTAATGGTGAAGCCAAAGTTGGGCCCATGTCTCCTAATACCTAGTCCATTGCTGTTTTCAGTACAGCCTCCTGCTTAGACCACATACCAGTATCTGATTATTGGGAAACATTTGTGTAAGTCATGGTAATTTCCAGTTTTCATCTAGATTCATCTGAGTTCTATGGCAAATTACTGATGTTTTTGATGATTTTCTGAGTGTTATGTAGAAATAGAAGAAGAAAAACATGAGACACAGGGACTCCACTCAAAGAATTTATTGCATAGCAGGGGAGGCACGTTATGAAGATAATGGGATATAATACAAAAATGTATATGAAGAAGGGCATGTGATCGAAGAGTGAACAGTCAAATAGTAAAATGGATTTGTGTACTCACAGATTTGGATGTT
Organism: Myrmecobius fasciatus; assembly: GCA_023553655.1. Taxonomy (NCBI): domain Eukaryota; kingdom Metazoa; phylum Chordata; class Mammalia; order Dasyuromorphia; family Myrmecobiidae; genus Myrmecobius; species Myrmecobius fasciatus. The sequence goes on from JAJPUD010017454.1 coordinate 16,964, forward strand.
CCCTGTAATGGCATAAACTTGAACTTGTCTATCTAATGTGACTTTTGTCTTTGTCCTTCCATAAATTTGTTACTGAGACCTTTTTACTTGGGGGCTTTTAAAAAATTTTAGCCTGAGATAACAAAAGTATCAATGGAATATTCAGGTTGTCTACTTGTCATCTCTTACCTTCTAGTCATCTGACCACCCTGTCTTTTCTTTTGATCAACCATTCCCTTTATTCATCTTTGAAAATACTTGTCATATTTTGGATCCTATTCATATCCATCATGTGCTTCTTCATTGTACTCTGTATTATTTTCTTTTTCAGCTCTTCAAGGATTATTGTTTTTCATCTCTTATAACCATATAACAAGACTTGTAGAATATTGTTATTTAAAGAGCTGACATTTCTTTCTGGAAGAAACTGGATCACTAAAAAGAGTCTTAAAATGTCCTGAAGACAGTTGAACCTAATTTCCTTCTCTTATTTAATTATAGAATGAACTTATTTTCTATTCATGTCTATCTTGGGTGCTTATAGACAAGCTCTATATATTGTCCCTCTGACTACATACCATAATGTGGGCAATAGATAACCATCATCCATTTGTTTTTTTTTCCTGTGTGGATGGCTGTGCCAAATTATTTTGAGTAGCTATAGGTCTTTTCCAGTAGACTCTGCAATGTTCTAGGATTTGGTTAAACCAGCACTGTCTTTTATAAACTGAAGCATATGGAAGATGTCACAATCTCTAGGGAATTCATCTTTGACTTGGAGTCTACTTGGAATCTTCCTTCATTCCAGTGGAGATAACCAGTAGTAATTACATCTCTCCCTCTTTTATGCCTCACTTGATATTTGTGATCAGACCATCATTGAACAAGATGTTCTCTATTGTCATATCTTCAAGTATTTTGTTATATGAATGGAAGACACCATGTTGGAAGATAACTTTTAAAGTGATATTTTGTTCTACCAAATAAAATGTCTTCAATAATCAAAAAAGTACTTGTTTTCATATTTAATTAGTCTTTCAATCAGTTGTTGGATCATAATGATTTGTTCTGTTGTGGAATATTGCTTGCAAAAGCCTATCTCTATCCAAGTGGCAGCCACATCAGGAATGGCCTTGATCCATGTGTACGTTATTCTTGTATAAATGTTTTAATCTCCATCCAAGTAGATTTGTCCTGAGCCCAATGAGAGCCAGAGTGATTTGGATTTAAGGTATAGTCCTTAACAAAGGAATCTAGCCCATGGACCCCAAGACACCCAGGAAGGAAGGACAGAAGCAAGCAAGTTCTGTTCCCCAGTTCTCAGTGGGCAGGTCCTACTGACAGAGGTTGTTTGTCCTTCATTCTCAAAGAAGATCATGATATCAGGGAGGTGATGCCATGGCATGCAAGTGAATTGGATTTGAGCAAGAGAGGGTTGGGCAAGGTTAACCAGCCTCTCATTCTCTCCAGAACCATCTGGGTCCAGTGGCCCTAATTGCCTCAGAGTGGATGTAAATAGAAATTATTATTGCTTGCCCAATCTCAGCTTTATTCCTTTTTTAAAAAAAATTACCTTATTTTTGACAAGGTATAAAAAATGCCATTCTTTGCCTCATTTCTTTCTTACCTAACCTTAATCGCTGAATGGGCATTGCCTCAAACTGAGACCTGTTTTAATTTTTAAAAGGTCAAGGTCTCCCACTGCTTCCAGAGCCATCTCCAATCATCTTGTTCTGTATCTGGCCATTGAACCCAGATGGTTTGGGAGGAGAAACTGAGGCTGGTAATTTTGCACATCCCTCTCTCATTTCATTCCAGTTCACTTGTATGTTATGGCAGTGCCTCCCTAGACAAACAAGAATGGGACATCCCCAAAGTCTTAGTGCAGCTTTCTGTAATTAAAAGCTTAAAACTGCACCAAGACTTGAGGCAAGCTTTATATAGATGGTAAAGGAGGCAGAAAGGCAATTATTGGTGTTTTCTCAGGTATTTTTTCAGCATCAATAAGGTCTGTGATTTTTTTCTACATCTTTGATATCTTTTATCTCTTTCTTCTTCCTCCCTGATACCTTGAGAATCATTTCCTCATCCTGTTTATAATTGGGTCATCACTAAAGCAAATATGTTCTTTGAACACATGTTTTTATCCAGTAGCTTTGCCCACCTTGTTCTCTTTGGTGTTGTATCTACCTTCCCTATAAGTACATCTAGGAATGGTGGAGCTCAAGTGTGATGGGTCCAGTGTACTTGGAAATAAAAACCATTTGTTGCAAAAATCTTGATAGATCTTTTGCATTTGTCTTTATGTTTGTTTATCTTTTTTTCCACTGTCATCTTTAAATACCCTTGAGAAGTCTTCACTTAGTTGGAACTCTTACCAAACATTTTATAAACTATTTTTATCCTCCACCACTTCTGTCTTTTTTTATATATCATACTATCATCTAGTGTGACAGAATGCTTCAGGAAAGCTTTGATTCAGAGGATACAGTAATATTTCATTTTGATAGCCCTTGATAGATAGATGCTGCCACTCCTATTTTTTTTTCTATTGTGTGCTCAATTAGTGAGGGCATTCAAAGTTGTTATGTATCATGAGTTAGTGTAAGCAATATCCATGAGTGCCTCTGGCAGCTTTTATTTTTAGAAAGGAATAAAAATAGCAGAGATTTAGGCTAGAACCTTAGAGGTCAGTCCCCCTTATTTTACAGATAAAAGCTCAACACTTGTCTCACAGATGAAGAAACTGTGGCTCAATGAGATTATGTGACTTACTTAGCCAAGACTACCCGGGTAGTATGTAGCAAAACCTGGGATTTGAATCTTATATTTTTATGCCACATCTTATCTTCTTTGGACTCTATGACTAGCGAAAGAAAGGAGAGAGGAAAGAGAGAAGGAAAGTGGGAAAGAGGAAAGAATACACTTGGGGATCACAGGTTTAAAGCTAGAAGGAATGTCATTTAGTATTTCCTCATTTTTCAGATAAAGGAACTGAGTCACAGAGAGAGTTGAAGTGATTTGTCCTAAGCCACAATGATAGATGATAGCATCCCCAGGATTTCAGCCCAGATGCTCTGACACGAAATCTGGTCATCTCCCACTGCATTGTGGGAAATGGTAATAACGAGGTCACCAAAAATGAACTCTGAGTTCTACCTTTCCCCTCCAAGAATAAAACATAGGCACAGAAAAATTCACTTTGATAGCTAGACTGAAAACTCCTTAATGCACTCTTGCACAAGGTTCCCTCTCCTTCTCTTAATTACTGTCTTAGCATGCCCTTGATTCCTCTTGGGATAAGTTAAGATCCACTCACCTCCCACTCCAATTTGCATAGGCCACTACTCTTCTCGACTTGAAGCACCTGAAATTTTAGAACTACTTTTCATACTCTGAGATCTATTAAGTGTCCCTGTCTGGCTCATCATGCCACACATCCTTCATTCTCAGCCAGGACCCCATGGTGAGTACCCTCTTATGATTAGATTAGGTTCACACTCAAGCTTTCCAAAGAGGGCATGCTTTGAATGAAGGACTTCGGATTTTGAGAAGCTCTTCAGACTTTTTGAGCAAACTTTTGTTTTTTCTTTGTAAAAATTGTAACCTCAAAGGAAATGAGGAGGCTTTGCTAGCGTCCCTGTGAATTGACTTAAGTTTCCAATCTAATTGCTGTATTGACCTTTTATATTACTAAAAAAAGAACAAGAAAAATCTTGTATATTACTGTATCTCATTGTATTAATAGAAGAGAAAAAATTGAAGGAAGAAAAAAATTAACAAAATCCCACATTGTACTTAAGACCAATCGATGGAACATAATATTCAATGTAATTTGAATAGCAACATACAGCAAGCAGAGTTTAATTAAACAAAAAGCATGATGAAAATCCTTAGACAATGGCTCTAAATGGTATTTAATAATATCTTCACATAAGCCTTTTTTGATTAGTTTAAATGACCAAATTCTATTACTTTGGGTCTCCACTTACATAAATGGGAAATTATAGATGTCAGCTTGCTTTAAAAGGCAGTGAATGAAATTTGCAAATTTTAAAACTAAACCCTTGGCTTTATGTGGTTATTGCTGAAACATAAATCTATTGTTATAGTCACCATTAGAGAGGGAAGAAGTAGTGTGATATAGGGGATAGATTGCTGGATGTAATCATAGGAAACTGGATTCAAGTCCCACCTTCCTTAGTTGTGAGATCCTAAACAAGTTGACTAACTTCTCCTTGTCTGAAGCAACTCCCTAGGACCTAGCTATTATGTCATTGACAAGTGGCTATCTCTGCTGATGAAAGAGAGTTGTCTGCAATGAAGAAATTATATAGCCTTCATCTAATCATGCATAATAGAATTAGAACTCAGAAGAAGTTCGTATTTCAGTGCTGATGATCGTTCATTGTGTTGAACTGGGTTCAAGACTTTGTAATAGGTCACCCTGCCCATTTGCTTTGTCTTCCCAGCTTTCTGAGTGCAGGACTATGGTCATTCCCTCACTTATTATTATTATTTTTTGCTACTTCCATCTGCACTGGAAAAGTATATCATCTAGCGTATATCTAAAAGGAGGCAGTAAAAATGGACAAGAGCTTCAAGATGAAACCACAAAAAGCATTGGTTGAAGTAACTGAAATATTTAACATAGAGGGGGAAGGCCTTAGTGGGAATGGGATAGCTGTCTTAAAATATCTGAAGGGTTGCAATGGGCAAGAAAAAGAGTTGGACCTATTCTGCTTAACTCTAAAAGGCAGAGCTAAAAGTAATGAGCAGAAGTCACAGAGAGGTAGATTGAAGCTTTAATATGAGGAAATACGGTTAACAGAGCTGCCTGAGGGAGGAATAGATTGCCTTTGGACATATTGCATACTCCCTTGACCAGGGTTCTTCCAGTAAAGCTGAGATGACCACTTGGTGGGGATGCTGTGAATGCATGTTTAGCAACCTAGCTGTGTGACTATTGAGCTTTCTTTCAACTCCTCAATCCTGTGATTCTGTGAACATCGAGAGAAAGGATTCTGAACCATATACCACACAGAGGCCCAGGGAGCCATCCCAGTGTACAGGTATGCAATTCAGTGGAGCAATTAGACCCCTGGTGTATGCTGCAGGCTGTGCTAATTGCTAGGAGAGATAGAAAACTATGGGCCTTGCCCTCACAGAATGATGTTACTAGTACAGGATTGAGTCCTTCATCACCAGTTGCCTATGGGGCATTTCAAATTGGATTTCTTGGAGATAATTCAAACTCAACATTATCTTTATTATCGCTCATTATCTTTTCCCCCTAAACCCTCCCTCCTTCCAAGCATTCCTATTTATATCAAAGGTACTACGATCCTTCTAGTCTTCCAGGTGTCTAACTTTGATGTTATTCTCAATTGCTCACCCTCCTTCCTACCATACTTCAAATCAGTTAACAAATATTGTTATTTCTCCTCTCACATTTTTTCCTTCTGACTCCTTCTTTCCATTTGCACAGCTATCACTCTAGTTCAGAGCCTCACCATTTTCCCCCTAGATTGCTCAACAGCCTCCTAATTGGTCTCTCTGCCTAAAGTCTTTTCCTGCTTCAGTCCCTTCTCCACGCTGCTGCTAAAGTAATTTTTCTTACATGACTGTAACAAGTCTACTCAAACAACTTCAGTGGATCCCTATTGTCTGCCTGGTAAAATAACAGTGCCTCGGTTTAGCTTCTGAAACCCTTCACCACTTTGCCGCAATTCATCTTTACAGCCCCTTTGGACATTACTTCACTTCCCACACTCTGGAAACCAGGTAAAATGGCCTTCTCTCTCTTCCTCATGAGTGATACTCTGGCCCCCATCTATGTGTCTTTGCTCTGGCAGCCTGCCCATGCTTTGAATAATGCCCTCCCCTCTTACCTTTGCTTCAGAGAATCCCTGTCCTCCTTAGAAATGCGCATCTAATACCACCTTCTCCATAAGTCCATTTCTTATCCTCTCAACTGCCAGCACTCTCCCTCTTGAACTACTTAGGATTTAACTACTTTGAATATGTGTGTATTAATTTTCTTTATTTTTTCTGTCTGTACTTAATATATGTCCTATTATCTCTTCCATTTAAGTGGAAGCTCTATTCTGAAAAGGGATTGTTTTATTTATTTTCTCTAGATATGCATCCCTTTGTAACTGGCACAGTCTCTGGCACTTTAGTAGGTATTTAGTAAACACTTGTTGGTTGATTGTGTAAGTCATATAATTGTCTAAAAGGCATAATTGTAGAAATATCCAAATGATTTGTGATATGAAGTAGATCGTTATACTTACATAAGAGAAATGTTTGAAAAAAATTACTCTGTGTAATTTTAAGGGATGTCGTTTCTCTTTGGGGAATTAAAGAAAGGCTTCACGGCAGAGATGATTTCCAATATGAATCCAGAAGTACAGCTAGATTTTCACCAGGTAGAAAGGGAGAGAAGGCATTCCAGACTGGCAGAGGGAAAGACTTAAGCACAAGCACAGAGAGTACGAATGTCCATGATGTACAGGAGAAATAATAAAGAGTCCAATTTGTCTAGACTGTGGAATATGGGGGCAGAAAGCAGTATGAGATGACAGTGGAAAGGTGTTTCAAATTCTGAGGACACGACACAGTGCTTGACATAGAAAGATGGCTCTTTGCAGAACCAGGAGATCATTATACACGGCAACAACAGTACTATATGACGATCAATTCTGATGGACATGGCTCTCTTCAACAATGAAATGTTTCAAACCACCTCCAATTGTTCACTGAAGAAAGCCATATACACCCAGAGAGAGGGATGTGAAATGTGGACCACAACATAACATTCTCATACTCCTTGACTGATGTTTGCTTACATTGTGTTTCCTTTATCTGATATATCGTTTGTGTAGATAAGATTTTTCTTGCACACCAATGATAAGTTTGGAAATATGTATACATATATTCGATTTGCCAATATTTTAACGTAATTAACATGTAGTGGATATCCTGCCATCTAGGGGAGGGGTGGGGAGTTGGGGGGAAAAATTTATAACGGAAAGCTATGTAAGGGTTATTGTTGAAGAATTACCCACACATATGTTATGCAAATAAAATAAAAATTAAAAAAAAAAAAGAAAGATGGCTCTTGAATACTAATGAATTGAGTTGAGGTTGGATAGGATGGCCAGCATCTTATCTTTGATCCCACAGAGATATACGCAAAGTAACGAAGTTGTTGGTGATGATGATAAAGATAGGAATTGGATCTGTGGTTCCATTGTTAACATAAATTCCCAGGTGAGCAAATCTTTTTCCTACCATTGTGGGCTGGCACCTTGTCTTTAAGTCTGAGAGAGTTGCCTGGAACCAGTAAGAGCTTTGAGGATTTTCTCACAGTTACAAAACCAGAATGTGGCACAGATGAGACTTGTACTCATATCTTGCTAGTTAGGAACCTAGCTCTCTACTATGCCCTGTGGTCTCTGTGATAATATAATAATCATATTAATGGCTAACATTCATATTGTATGTTAAAGCAGCTAGTTGACACTGCAATGGATAGAGTGCTGATCTGAAGTTCAGAAGACTCATCTTCCTGAGTTCAAATGTGACCTCAGATCCTTATTAATTGTGTGATCTGAGTCAAATCCCTTTGCTCTGTTTGCCTCATTTTCCTCATCTGTAAAATGAGCTGGAGGAGAAAATGGCAAACCACTTCAGGATCTCTGCCAAGAAAACCCCAATTTGGGTCTGAGAGAGTCCAACAGAACTGGAAAATGACAACAAAGTTTTCTTTTTCTTTTTTTAAATGGTATTTTATTTTTTCCAAGTACACATAAAGATAGTTTTCAACATTCATTTCTGTAAAAGGTTGTGTTCTAAATTTTTCTCCCTCTTTCCCCAAGATGGCAATCAATCTAATATAGGTTAAATATGTGCAATCCTTTAAAAAGATTTTTTCATATTGTGGAAGAAAAATCAGACTAAAAAGGAAAAAAGAACACAAGAAAAAACAAACAGGTCAAAATACTGTGTTTTCATCCACATTCAGTCTCCATAGTTCTCCATCTGGGTATGAATGGCGTTTTCCAATCCAGGTTTATTGGAATTGTCTTCAATCACCAAATCGTTGAAAAGAGCCAAGTCCATCACAGTTGTTCATCACATAATCTTGTTGTTGCTATGTACAATGAAGAACAAAGTTTTCAAAAATAGTTAACATATTTTCTCATTTGATCCTCACAACAGTCTCATGAAACAACTGATGTTATAATCCACATTTTAGAGATGAGGAAAACTGAGTCAATTAAGTGAATTTCCTTTGGTCACACAGCTGCTAAGTTTTTGAGAAAGACTTTGAATCCAGGTCTTCCTGATTCCCAGTCCACCACTGTATCTAGTCTACTGTATTGCCAAAGGAAATCAAAGATCCCTTGAAAATTGGAGCTGAAGGGGGAGGGAGTAGGGGAAGTACGGGAAGCAGCAGATAATGAGGGTGCCCAGAAGTCAAGTAAGAATCTGGATATGCTAATTGGGAGAAGGGTATGGAAAGCAGGTAAATACAAGCTAAGAGCATGGGAAGCAGGGCAAAGACAGGCCTGAATGAAGGGATTGGTCAAGCAGGTGTGTCTTGCTGCTAGCATAGGTAAACATGTCAAACTCCTGTGTCAAATATATACATGAATGGAGGACTTCCAGTTTATATGACAGTCTTGTAAGAAAGAGATTTTATTCCAAAGATGTCATTTTCAATGATGTTCTATCCCAATGGGTATAATAAGCACTGCCCTGCAAAATGCATATTTACTCAGGGTGATTAATTAGGAATTACATGACGGGCATGGTGTCAGTCTCAAATGTTTTCTGTCATCAGCTTTCAAAAGAACTTTTATCTTGTTCCTGTTGAGGAATAAGGAAACTCAACCACCATAAATATTTCAGCCTGCTTATAATTAAAACTTCATGCGTTTGGCATGAAAACAAGTCGAGAAAAAGGGGCCAATTGTCTCCTGATTACCCTGTCAGTCTGAGCCCTTTCATGTTAACAGCTGGGCAGTAAACGTAGTGAGGCATTGGCTCCCTGCTCAAATGTTCGCAATATGGCAGTGGCAGAAAGGAAATCTTTTCCTTTGTGTCCAAAGCATTAATATTAAAGACAGAGTGTCTAATGCTCATCCCTTATAACAAGCCAGGCTCACCTGACCATAGGGGCAGCTAAACTCTGAAAGGTTGGGCCATGAAAATTGGATTAGGCTGAACAATACTGCAAGGCAATGGACTCATTGAACCCAAAGCACTGCCCAGAGAAGAGAATGAGAGGACTGGATTCAGGGACAGTCCCTGAAATGGCTGGCTGAGAAGCATGCTTCCTTCTGGCCCCCATCCATTAGAAGATTGGCTTGTGTTCCCATGTCAGTAGGGAAGTCCTGTTTCTAGCAAGAGTGACAGGGGAATTTTCAGGCAAGATAATGGAGAACATGCACATCACTAAGCCCAACTCTCTCTCCACCCTCACACCCTGCCCCCCCATCACTTAAGAGCAGCCAGAATGGAACCAAAAAAGCTACAGCAGCTGGAAGAGAGGAAGGGAAAGATTCTTCTGAGGAAATGTTACCAGGAAAAAGAGGAGACAGACCTTTTAGGTAGGGCCCATGTGGGAATTTGTTTTGCTTAACTATGTGTCTTTGTTTTAAGGGTGTTTTCTCTTTTTTTTCTGATGTGGGAGAAGATAGGAGAAAAAGAACATAATATCTATTAGTTGAAAAAAATGAAAACTTTTATTTTAAAAGAAAAGAAAAACCATTAGGGAGACTGAAATGTCTTAGTGCAATAGAGAAATACTCTGAGATTAAAAAAAAGTGGGGGGTAGGGAAAATCTCCAAAAGGAATTAACTCTGTAGGAAGAGCAACTGGAACCCTGAAAAAGATATTTCAGTGGCCACACAAACCCCTAGAGCAGATGGAAAATCTTATCAAAAGACAGGAAGAGAGATCCTGGAAAGCCATTTTTTTAAAGATACTAAAGAAAAGAGAGTGAAATAAAGGGGAGTGGTGAGAGAATTTCATAGTTCTCCCCTTCAATTACTTTGAAGAAGGAATAAATTTGTTCTGTTTGACTCCAGCTGCTCTTTGTGACCTCATTTGGGGATTTCTTGGCAGAGATGCTGGAGTGGCTGCCATTTCCTTTTCCATCTCATTTGACAGGTGAGGAAATTGAGGCCAACAGAGTTAGGTGACTTACTCAGAGTCACACTGCTAGTACAGTCTGAGGCCAGATTTTAACTCAAGAAGAAGTCTTCCTGCTTCAGGCCTGGCTCTTTATCCATTGCAGTGTCACCTAGCTGCCAAAAGGATACAACTAAAAGAACCTTCTATGTTCTTAGCTTTTTCATCTGTAAAATGAGCGGGTTGGATTATAGATGTGGGTATTTCTTCCAGCTGTTGATCCAGGATAAGTTACTCTATGATAAGTTCCAAAGAAGCAAATGACTCTGCAACAATAACAGCTGTCCCCGAGTGGACTGAAGTGCTTCAGGCGCTGGAATTCCCTGGAGATCTTCCAACTAGAGCTGGATGACTTGTTGAGTCTAATGTGGAAAAGTTCTTGTTCCAGTACAGATTGGAACAGATGCCCTGTCTCTGAGGTCTCTCTGAGATTCTATAATGTGTGAAAGCAGAGCTCACACAGTCAATTTAATTGGCTGCTGGGTGGCAAAGTGGAGGAAACACTGCATCTGGAATCAACTGAGCTCAAGTGAGGCTTCATATACTTACTAGCTGTGTGATCTTGGGCAAGTCACTTCATGTCTGCTGCAGTTTTGTCACCTTTAAAATGGGTATTGTAATAATAACATCTACACTTCCCAGGGTTGTTACAAGAATCAAATGAGATGATAATCATCAAGCACTTAGTACAGTGCCTGGCACATTGTAAGATATATCTAAGTGTTAATTATTATTATTTCAACTTCTAAGCACTTTCAAATGCCATCCTAACTTGTAAGATTCTCATTTTACACCTGAGGAAGTTTGATATCAGAGAGGAAGCCAGAGCTGTTGAGATATTTTGCCTTTCTTTCCTTTATCCTAGAAGGGAATCCATACCGGCGGGCCTTCCTGTTTTTTGGGCATCTGGTAAAATGCTCTCATTCATTTCCTTGTTCAGTCTCAAGCAACCAGTTCGCAAGAATTTCTTTTAGGTTTGTGCTAGCTGTTGATTATTTTGCTCCCTTTGTGGAGAGAAGCTTTCACTAAATAATTCCTTATAATATCGAGCCTAGGTTTGTTCAATTTACCGAGTTGTATACAGCCATTTTATTGTTTCTTCCAGGGCTTATAATTATTTTCTGTGGTAAATTAAGGTGAAGGGGAAAGAGTACAATTTCCTCTAATTCTCAACTTAGGTCCATATGTACATTGATTTTGTGGCATATCGATTTTCATAATTATGTTAAGTAGCAAGGTTCTGTTTGCCTTTGCTTATATAAAAACACAGTGACTGCCACCCAACATAGACAGCAAAAGTGTTGTTCCTGCATCCCTGTCCTTTGCCAAGAGAACAGGCCAGAGAGAAGGAAAAAAGAAAGCTATAATAAATACCCAGTCCAGTGTTAGCATTTTCTGTCAGAGTTCTGTACATATGGAGTATGCATGATTACAGTGGGCTTTAAAGATATTCATCCTTATTTAGAATACATACGTTTAAAGCTTTAAGCATCTACCATCAAAGTACAGGCAATAAAGCAGAATGTGGTATTTCAGTATTCACGGTCATCAAGCATTTATTAAACCACATGCATAGTTCTCATATTAGGCATTTGATCATTTCAGTTGTGTCCAACTCTCCGTGATACCGTTTGGGATTTTCTTGGCAAAAATATTGGAGCAGTTTGTCATTTCCTTCTCTAGCTCATTTTAAAGATGAGGAAACTGAGGCAAACAAAGCTAGTGACTTGCCTAAGATCACACAGCTAGTAAGTGTCTGAGGCTGGTTTAGACTCCTGACTCCAGGTATAGCACTCTATCCACTGCAGCGCCACCTAGGTAGCCCCTAGGTAGCAGGGAATAAACAAGGAAGCAAACCTTGCTCAGAAGGAGTGAACGTTCTTCCTTAGGCTAACACATTCACAGAAAAGTAAATGCAAAATATATCCAAAATCCAACATTAGTTTGGGGGAAGGTGATAGGTCTGTAAAGAGTATTCTTAGATGTCAATGCAGGAGGTGGTGCTTGAAGGGAATTGAGAATTCCACAAAGCTGGAGAGAGGGAGAGTGCATGGCAAGAGTAAAAGACTCTTGTACAAGGACTGGGAGGTGGGAGATAGGTTGGCTGTACAAGAAGTGTTATGAAATCATGCTGGAAAGATAAGGTGGAGTAGGGTTAAGTCCTCTGTTTGAAGGAAATCAAGTAAAACATGTCTTCCTGGAGGAAGATAGTTTCAATTTTTGAAGGACACTGAGGGAATGGTTCGGGAAAGGAAACTTTTTCAAGGAAGGTGCAGAAGAAGAGGGAAAAGATCTTTGTGGATGCAGCCAAGAGAGAAGGGTAAATGAGAGAGGTGGTTATAGGAAGCTAATGTAATAAAGGACACTGGCCCTGGATCGAACCCAAGAAATTTCCATAGAGAAATCTTACCTAAATATGAGAGAATGATCAACATTTCAAAGAAAATGTACCCCAATTCCTTCATTACTTGGGAGGTCTTGGAAAGTTTCCGCATGCAAAACTATTCTATTTCTGAGACCAATGTGAGGAGTCATCTCCAAATTTCTCCTGTTCTTGGACAGCAGTCTCTTCTCTGGGCATGATTTTTTTTAATAAAGCTTTTTATTTACAGAACATATGAATGATTTTTCTACATTGACCTGTGCAAAAACTTTTTTTTTCCCAAGCTTTTCCCCTCCTCCCCCCCACCCCCACCCCTAGATGACAGGTAATCTAATACGTGCTAAATAGGATAAATTATATGACAAATACAATACATGTATACATATCTATACAGTTATCTTACTGCACAAGAAACATCAGATCTAGAAAGAGAAGAAGAAAAAACTACCTAAGAAGGAAAACAAAATGCCTGGAGATATTCACAGAAAGCGTTAAAATGCTGTGTTGTGGTTCACACTCAGTTCCCACAGGCCTCTCTCTGCATGTATATGACTATCTTCATCGCTGAACAACTGGTTTGAATCACATCATTGTTGAAGAGAACCATGTCCATCAAAATTGACCATCGTATAGTCTTGTTGCTGTGTATAATGTTCTCCTGGTTCTGCTGATTTCACTCAGCATCAGTTCATGCAAGTCTCTCCAGGCCTCTCTGAAATCCTCCTGTTGGTCGTTTCTTACAGAACAATAATATTCCATAACATTCATATACCATAATTCATCCATTCTCCAATTGATGGGCATCCTTTCAATTTCCAGTTTCTTGCCACTACAAAAAGGGCTGCCACAAACATTTTTGCACATGTGGGTCCCTTTCCCTCCTTTAAAATTTCTTTGGGGGGGCAGCTAGATGGCGCAGTGGTTAGAGCACCAGCCCTGAAGTCAGGAGGACCTGAGTTCAAATCTGGTCTCAGACACTTCCTAGCTGTGTGACCCTGAGCAAGTCACTTAACCCCAATTGCCTCAGCAAAAAGCAAAAAAAAAAAATCTCTTTGGGATATAAGCCCAGTAGAAACACTGTTGGGTCAAATGGTATGCACAGTTTGATAACTTTTTGAGCATAGCTCCAAATTGCTCTCCAGAATGGTTGGATCCGTTCACAGTTCCACCAACAATGTATCAGTGTCCCAGTTTTCCCACATCCCCTCCAACAGTTATCATTATCATTTCCTGTCATTTTAGCCAATTTGACAGGTGTGTAGTGGTATCTCAGAGTGGTCTTAATTTGCATTTCTCTGATCAATAGTGACTTGGAGCACCTTTTCACGTGACCAGAAATAGTTTCAATTTCTTCGTCTGAAAATCCTGTTCATATCTTTTGACCATTTATCCATTGGAGAATGGCTTGAATTCTTATATATTTGAGTCAGTTCTCTATATATTTTAGAAATGAGGCCTTTATCAGAACCTTTGGATGTAAAAATATTTTCCCAGTTTACTGCTACCCTTCTAATCTTGTCTGCATTCATTTTGTTTGTACAAAAACTTTTTAACTTGATATAGTCAAACTTATCTATTTTGTGATTAATGGTGACCTCTAGTTCTTCTTTGGTCACAAATTCCTTCCCCCTCCACAGGTCTGAGAGGTAAACCATCCTACATTGTTCTAATTTGTTTATAATATCATTCTTTATGCCTAGATCATGAATCCATTTTGACCTTATCTT
>JAJPUD010017455.1:0-31247 GCA_023553655.1 Myrmecobius fasciatus
ATTTTGTTTTTCAGTGAATTGTTGTCTTTTTCCAATTCACCAATTTTGTTTTTCAGTTCACCATTTTTATTTTCCAGTGAATTGGTGATTTTTTCCAGTTCACCAATTTTGTTTTTCAGTGAACTGTTTTCTTTTTCCAATTCACTAGTCCTATTTTCCAGTTTTTGATATTTCTGTTCCCCTGATCTCAATTTATTTCCCCATTCTTCTTCTAGCTCTCTTTTGAGATTCTTAATGCAATCATCCAGGTAAGCCTTCTGAAAGGGAGACCAACTTACGTCTGCCTTTGTGGCTTCATCTGGGATTGTTTTCATAATGTCAGGATCTGGGGACTGTTCTATTTTTTCTCCGTAAAAGCTTTCTATGGTGAGAGCTCTCTTCTGCTTCTTGCTCATGATTTAAAGTTGGGATATTGGTGAAAAGCAGAGAAAACTGCAACAATTTGTATTTGCCCTGGGGCAGTTTGCCGAGTTGACTTCTGGTCTGAGGCTGGCCGGGCTAGATTTGCACTAGGACCACGTTTTCAGCTGCTCTCGATCCACCCTTTACCAAAGGCAGATCTGCCAAAGCACCCGCCCGCAGGCAGAGCAAAGTGGCCCAGGCGTCTCCCAGGGGCTTCCTGGGTTCCTAAATTCCGCCCCTCTATCCCAGCCCTGACTTCCGCCCCGGCTGGAGTCTGATCGCGACCAGCGGCCGATTTCCCCTGAGGCTAACCTTCTCCAGAGTTCTTTCAAGGTAGATTTTTGATAGAAGTGCGTTGTAGTCCAAATGTTTGGCGGAGCCCTCACTCCAAAACCAGTTCGAAGGCTCACTTTGTCTGGGTCTGAGGGAAGGTCCCAGGAGTTCACAGAGAAAGCTGTCTGCGGTTCGCCATCTTCGCTCCGCCCCCCTTCAGTTACCTTTTTAAGCTCCTTTTGTAACTGGCCAATTTTTTCATTGCACTCTTTTTCCACTTCACTAATTTTATTTTTCAATAAATTGGTGTCTTTTTCATATCTCTTTTGCAGGGCATCATATCCTTCTTGCAAGATTTTGTATCCTTCTTGCACTGATTTCAGTTTATTTTCCCATTTATCCTCCAGCTCTGTTTTGAGGTTCTTTATGCAATCTTCCAGAAAGGCCTTTTGAAAAGGGGACCAGTGATGGTCCTTGCTGATTTTCTCTTGAGTTTTGTCTAAAGGAACCTTTGGATCTGGGGTGATCACTTCTTTTTCTTTATAAAAGCTGTCTATGGTGAGAGCTCTCTTTTGCTTCTTCATTTTTTTTTAGACACCGTGGATATCTCTTTAAGGTAGGGAAAAAAAAGCTGCGGCTGAATAGCTTTGCCCTGGGGCACTTCGACGAGTTGACTTAAGATGCTGGGCCGGTGGGGGCTAGGACTAAGTCTGAATTACTCCTTAAACAAGGCAAGTCTGCCAGAACACCTGCCCCCAATCAGGGCAGAGTGTCCCGAGTGCCTCAGATAAACTCCAGGTGTTTGGAATTTGGAGTTTGGAGTTTGGAGTTCCACCCTCACTTCCGGCCTACACAGGAGTCGTCTATTTATCTCTCTGTCCGAGTCAGACTAACCTGATATGAAGTTATCCAGAGAGCGGTGCCCAAATATTTCTGAGTTCGTTGACTTGAAGATCAGTTCAGAGGCTTATTTCATTGTTGATTTGAGAGAAGATCAGAGGAGAGGCAGAAAGTCACCTTTTCACTTCGCCATCTTGGCTCAGCCCCCAAGAATGTAATTTTCAATGGAATGGAAGCATTGTTGTCAAGAGTATAGATGGCTTTTTTGGTTTTTACACTTGCATTCTGCATGAACATGGTAGTCTGCAATATAGAGCATACGTTCCAAATGAATGCTTTTCTTGCCGTTGGCATAAAAATGAAATGAGATGCACTCAAAGCATCTTATTGGCAATGAAGAAGAAAGAATATAGAGAAACGTTTGATTAGAGAAAGAATCCATAGAAGCTTTGTGTGTGGTTACACTATTTCTTTTTTTTTTTTCATAACATATGTATGGGTAGTTCCTCAGCATTGATCTTTACAAAGCTTTTCGTTACAAATTTTACCCCCAATCCCCTCCCATCCTCTAGATGGCAGGAAATCCACTACATGTTAATAATGTTGAAATAATTGACAAATTGTGCAAGAAAAATCCTCTCTACAAGAAAAAAAAAGAAAATCAGAGAAAGGAAACATAATGCACGCAAAATCAATAGAGAGCATGAAAATGTTACGTTGTGGTCCATATTTCATATCCCTCTCTCTGGGTCTATATGGTTTTCTTCACTGAACAATTGGAACTGACTTGAGACAATTCTTTGTTGCAGAGAGCCACGTCCATCAGAATTGATCATCATGTAATATCGTTGTTGCTGTGTATAATGATCTCCTTGTTCTGCTCGTTTCACTCAGCATCAGTTCATGCAAGTCTTTCCAGGCCTCTCTGAAATGATCCTGCTGGTCGTTTCTTACAGAGCAATAATATTCCATAACATTCATATACCATAATTTATTCAGCCACTCTCCAATTGATGGGCATCCCTTCAGTCTCCAGTTTCTAGCCACTACAAAAAGGGTTGCCACAAACATTCTTGCACATGTGGGTCCCTTTCCCTCCTTCAAGATATAAGTCTTTGAGATATAAGCCCAATAGAAACATTGCTGGGTCAAAGGGTATGCACAGCTTGATAACTTTTTGAGCATAGCTCCAAATTGCTCTCCAGAATGGTTGGATCCTTTCCAGTTCCACCAACAATGCATCAGTGTCCCAGCCTTCCCACATCCCCTTCAGCATTCATTATCTTTTCCTGTCATTTTAGCCAATCTGACAGGTGAGTAGTGGTATCTTAGAGTTGTCTTAATTTGCATTTGTCTGATCAATAATGATTTGGATCACCTTTTCATATAACTAGAAATAGTTTCAATTTCTTCGTCTCAAAATTGTCTGCTCATATCCCTTGACCACTTATCTATTGAAGAGTGGCTTGAATTCTTATAAATATGAGACAATTCTCTATATATTTTAGAAATGAGGCCTTTATCACAATGCTTACAACTAAAGATGATTTCCCAATTTTATGCTTCCCTCCTAATCTTGTCTGCATTAGTTTTATTTGTACAGAAATTTTTAACTTAATATAATCAAAATTATCTATCTGGTTCAATTAAGAGTTCCAGATCTTCTTTGGACATAAATTTATTCCATCTCCACAGGTATGAGAGGTAAACTATCCTATGTTCCTCCAATTTGGTTATAATATCACTCTTTATATCTAGATCATGAACCCATTTAGATCCTATTTTGGAATGTGGTGTTAGGTGTGGGTCAAGCCCTAATTTCTTCCACATTAGTTTCCAATTTTCCCAGCAGTTTTTGCCGAATAGTGAGTACTTATCCCAAAAGCTGAGGTCTTTGGGTTTATCAAACACTAAATTGTTAAATTTACTTCCTAGATTGTCCTGATATCCTATCCTATGCCACTGATCGACTGCTCTATTTCTTAGCCAGTACCAAACGGTTTTGATGACTGCTGCTTTATAATATAGTTTTAGATCTGGTACAGCAAGGCCACCTTCATCTGTCTTTTTTTTTTCAGTAATTCCCTTGAAATTCTTGACCTTTTGTTCTTCCAAATGAACTTTGCTACTATTTTTTCTAGATCTGTAAAATAATTTCTTGGGAGTTTGATTGGTATGGCGCTAAATAAGTAAATTAGTTTGGGTAGTATTGTCATTTTTATTATATTCGCTCAGCCTACCAATGAGCACTTAATGTTTTTCCAATTGACTAGGTCTGATTTTATTTGTGTGGAAAGTGTTTTGTAGTTTAGTTTGTATAGTTTCTGACGTTTTCTTGGCAAATAGATTCCCAAATATTTTATGCTATCATCTATTATTCTGAATGGAATTTCTTTTTCTATCTCTTGCTGCTGAACTTTGTTGGTAATATATAAGAATGCTGATGATTTATGTGGATTTATTTTGAATCCTGCAACTTTACTAAAGTTGTGAATTGTTTCTAGTAGTTTTTTAGTTGAGTCTCTAGGGTTCTCTAAGTATACCATCATGTCATCTGCAAAGAGTGATAATTTGGTTTCTTCATTATCTACTCTAATTCCTTTTATCTCTTTTTCTTCTCTTATTGACAAAGCTAACATTTCTAATACAATATTAAATAGTAATGGTGACAGTGGGCAGCCTTGTTTCACTCCTGATCTTACTGGGAATGGTTCTAGTTTGTCTCCATTACATATGATGCTTGCTGATGGTTTTAAGTAGATGCTACTAATCATTTTAAGGAAAAGCCCAATTATTCCTATACTCTCTAATGTTTTTAATAGGAAAGGGTGTTGGATTTTATCAAATGCTTTTTCTGCATCTATTGACGTAATCATATGGTTTTTGTTAGTTTGGTTATTAATATATTTAGTTATGCTGATAGTTTCCCTAATATTGAACCAGCCCCCCATTCCTCATATAAATCCTACTTGGTCATAGTGTACTATCCTGGGGATGACTTTCTGTAATCTCATTGCTAATATCTTATTTAAAATTTTTGCATCAATATTCATTAGTGAAATTGGTCTATAGATTTCTTTCTCTGTTTTCACTGTACCTGGTTTAGCTATCAGCACCATATCGGTCTCATAGAAGGTATTTGGTAGTATACCTTCTGTCCCTATTTTCTCAAATAGTTTGTATAGTATTGGAATTAATTGTTCTTTGAATGTTTGGTAGAATTCACATGTAAATCCATCTGGCCCTGGAGATTTTTTCTTTGGGAGTTGGTTAATAGCTTGTTCTATTTCTTTTTCTGATATGGGGCTATTTAAATAATTTATATCCTCTTCTGTTAATCTGGGCAATCTATATTTCTGTAGATATTCCTCCATTTCATTTAGATTATCAAACTTACTGGCATAAAGTTGGGCAAAGTAACTCCTAATTATTGCTCTAATTTCCTTTTCATTGGAGGAAAGTTCTCCCTTATCATTCTTGAGACTAACAATTTGATTTTCCTCTTTCCTTTTTCTTATCAAATTAACTAAAGGCTTATCTATTTTTGTTGGTTTTTTCATAGAGCCAACTCTCAGTTTTATTTATTAATTCAATAGTTTTCTTATTTTCAATTTTATTAATTTCTCCTTTTACTTTTAGAATTTCAAATTTGGTATTTAAATGAGGGTTTTTAATTTGTTCTTTTTCTAGTTTTTTTTTAATAATAAGCCCAATTCATTCATCTTTTCTTTCTCTATTTTATGCAAGTAAGCATCTGGAGATATAAAATTGCCCCTTATAACTGCTTTGGCCGTATCCCACAAATTTTGGTATGTTGTCTCCTTATTGTCATTCTCCTGGATGAAATTATTGATTGTGTCTATGATTTGCTCTTTCACCCATTCATTCTTCAGGATTAGATTATTTAATTTCCAATTAACTTTTGGTCTATTTTCTCCTGGCCTTATATTGCATCTGATTTTTATTGCATCATGATCTGAAAAAGATCCATTTACTATTTCTGCCTTTCTGCATTTGATTTTGACATTTTTATGCCCTAATACATGGTCAATTTTTGTATAAGTTCCATGGACCACTGAGAAAAAAGTAAACTCCCTACTTTCTCCATTCAATTTTCTCCATAGATCTATCATATCTAACTTTTCTAGCAATTGGTTTACCTCCCTAGTTTCTTTCTTATTTATTTTGTGGTTTGATTTATCTAATTCTGAGAGAGCAAGGTTGAGATCCCCCACTAGTATTATTTGGCTGTCTATTTCTTCATGCATCTCTCTTAATTTCTCCCCTAGGAATTTGTGTGCTGTTGCACTTGGTGCATATATATATTTAGTATTGATAGTGCTACATTATCTATGGTACCCATTAATAAAGTATAGTTTCTTTCCTTATCTCTTTTGATTAGATCTATCTTGGCTTTTACTTGATCTGAGATAAGGATTGCTACCCCTGGTTTTTTTGTTCACCTGAAGCATAATAGCTTCTGCTCCAGCCTTTTGCCTTCATCCTGTATGTGTCACTATGTTTTAGATGTGTTTCCTGTAGATAACATATTGTGGCATTCTGGTTTTTAATCCAGTCTGATATCCGCTTCTGCTTTATGGGACAGTTCATCCCATTCACATTCACAGTTAGAATAACTAATTATTTCCTTCCATCTTATTTACCCAAGTTATATTTTCCCTTTCCTTTCCCCTTTCTCCCTTCCCCCTTCCTCAGTATTTTGCTTTTGATGACCCCCTCCCCCAAACAATACTCCACCCTTTAGATCCCCTCCCCCTTTTTTTACTCCTTTCCCCTGATTCTTGTATTTTCCCCTTCTTTTATTTTATCCCTTTCGTTTCCTCCTTTCCCTCCCACTTCCCTCTAGCAACACACAAGTTTCTCTGTGAAATCAAATGTCTGATATACACTTTTAGAGCCCAAACTGATGAGAGTAAGATTTATACAATGTTCATCTCCCTCCCTTCTTTCTCTCAATTATATTATGTTTTCTTTGCCTCTTCATGAGATATTATCTTGTTTTTACTTCCTTTTAAAAAAATCTTATTTTACCACTTTTCCCTCTTTTCCCCAGTATGACAAGCTTTTCCCCTCTAGTTCTCTTTTTCATATTATCAAAGTAATATCTAGTTAATTATACCCCCAACATTTAAGTAACCCCATAGTAGAAATAAAGTTCTCAAGAGTCCTTTCCTTTTTACCTTTTTATGCTTCTCTTGAGTTCTGTGTTTGGAGGTCAATTTTTTTGTTCAGATCTGGTCTTTTCATTAGAAATAGGTGAAATTCACCCATATCATTAAATGACCATCTTCTTCCCTGGAGGATAATGATCATTCTAGCTGGATAGGTTATTCTTGGCTTTAATCCGAGTTCCTTTGCCTTTCAGAATATCTGGTTCCAGGCCCTTTCTATCCTTCAATGTGGCGGCTGACAGATCATGTGTGATTCTAATTATTGATCCTTGGTATTTGAATTGTTTCTTTCTAGCTGCTAGCAAAGTCTTTTCCTTGGTATGGTAGTCCTGATATTTAGCCATGATATTCCTTGGGGTCTTAATTTTGGGGTCTCTTTCAGGAGGTGATCAGTGAATTCTTTCAATGGTGATTTTGCCTTCTGATTCTACAACCTGAAGGCAGTTTTCTTTCAGGATTTCCTGGAAGATAGTGTTTAGATTCTTTTTTTCATCATGGCTTTCAGGAAGTCCAATAATCTTAGATTGTCTCTCCTCGATCTATTTTCCAAATCAGTTGTTTTTCCTAGGAGATATTTCATATTTTCTTCTATTTTTTCATTTTTTGGGGTTTTTTTGACTGATTCTGGAAGTCTTATTTAAATTATTCACTTGCATTTGTTCAATTCTTATTTTTAAAGTGTTGTTTTCTTCAGTTACCTTTTTAAGCTCCTTTTGTAACTGGCCAATTTGTTCATTGCACTTTTTCCACTTCACTAATTTTATTTTTCAATAAATTGGTGTCTTTTTCATATCTCTTTTGTAGGACATTATATCCTTCTTCAACTGATTTCAGTTTTTTTTTCCCATTTATCCTCCAGTTTTCTTTTGAGATTTTTTATGCCTTCCAGAAAGGCCTTTTGAAAAGGGGACCAGTGATGGTCCTTGCTGACTTCCTCTGAAGTTTTGTCTAAATGAACCTCAGGATCTGGTGTCTGCCCTTCTTTCTCTCAATAGAAGCTGTCTATGGTGAGAGCTCTCTTTTGCTTCTCCATTTTTTTTAGATAGTGTGGAGGTCTGTTTAAGGCTAGAAAAGCAGCGGCTGTGGTAGTTTACCCTGGGACTATTCCGAGAGGTAACTTAAGGTGCTGTGCCCCTGGGGGCTAGGACTAAGTATGAATTACTCCTTAAACAAGGCAAGTCTGCCAGAACACCTGCCCCCAATCAGGGCAGCATGTCCCAAGTGCCTCAGATAAACTACAGGTGTTTGGAGTTTGGAGTTTGGAGTTTCTGCCACACTGAGCTGAATCCCATCCTCACTTCCAGGTTGCACCAAGTAAACTGTTTTCCCCTCTACCTGAGTTAAACAGACTGATATAAAGTTCTTCAGAGATATCTGCAAGCAGTGTCTTGATATTTCTGGAGTCGTTGACTTGAAGATCAGTTCAGAGGCTTATTTTATTGGTGATTTGAGAGAAGATTGGAGGAGGACACAGAGAGTCACGTTTTCACTCTGCCATCTTGGCTCCGCCCCACAACTCATTTCCCACCCCACAACTCATTACACTATTTCTTCAGTAAATTTTCTGCTCATTAGAATCTTTCATGTATTCTGTTCCAAAGAGTATACAAAGAAGTTCAAAATGTTTCAATAATCAGAAATGCCTTTAGTATATATGTTGAGAAATGTCTTAGGAAAAATCCCATACAATCTCATTCAATCACGATGTATCAAAAGCAAGAGTAAGGATTAAATGAAATTCAAGGAGCAGAATGTCATCTTCAATGGAATGGAAGCATTGCTGTTGAGAGGAGATAGCTTTTTTGGTTTTTACACTTGTGTTGTGCATTAAAAACATGGAAATCTGCAATATAGAGCATTTGTTCCCAAAGGAATGCTTTTCTTGCAATTGGCATGAAAATGAAATGAGATGCACTCAAAGCATCTTATTGACAATGAAGAAGAAAGAAAGAAGAGAAATGTTTGATTAGAGAGAGAATCCATAGAAGCTTTCTGTCCAGTTAAACTATTTCTTCAGGAAAGTTACTGCACATTGAAATCTTTCATATATTCTGTATGGAAGAGTATATAATGCAATTGAAAATTTTTCAATAAGGAGAAATGCCTTTACCAAATATGTTCAGAAATATATTAGGAAAAACCTGAAATGAAAGATAACAGAACTCGTTCAATAATGATGTACCAAAAGCAAAAGTTAGGATTGAATGAAATTCTGGTAGAAGAATGTCGTCTTCAATGGAATGGAAGCATTGCTGTCGAGAGGAGATTGCTTTGTTCGTTTTTACACTTGTGTTCTGCATTAACAATATGCATATCTGCACTAAGAAGCATCTGTTCCATAAGGAATAATTTTCGTTCTGATGGCATTAACATGAAAGGAGATGCACTCAAAGCATCTTAATGAAAACGAAGAAAGAATGAAGAGCAACGTTTGATTAGAAAAAGAATCCATTAAAAAAAGAAATGATAAAAAAAATAAAAAATAAATAAAAAAAAAGAAAAAGAATCCATTGAAGCTTTCTGTGTTTCCACAATATTTCTTCAGGAAAGTTTCTGCACATTGGAATCTTGCATGTATTTTGTAGCAAACAGTTTACAATGAAGTTGAAACTTTTTCAACAATGATAAATGCCTTTAGTAAATATGTTGAGAAATGTCTTAGGAAAAATCCAATACAAAGGATAACAGAACTCATTGAAGAACGATGTAACAAAAGCAACAGTTAGGATTAAATGAAATTCTGGCAGAAGAATGTTATCTTCAATGGAATGGAAGCATTGCTGTCAAGAGTAGATTGCTTTTTTGGTTTTTCCACTTGCTTTCTGCCTTAACAACATGGAACTCTGCAATATAGAGCATATGTTCCCAAAGGAATGCTTTTCTTGCCGTTGGCATAAAAATGAAATGAGAGGCATTCAAAGCATGTTATTGGCAATGAAGAAGGAAGAACGAAGAGAAACGTTTGATAAGAGAAAGAATCTATAGAAGCTTTCTGTGTGGTTCCTCTATTTCTTCAAGAAAGTTTCTGCATATTTGAATCTTTCATGTATTCTGTACCAAAGAGTATACAATAAAGTTCAAAATTTTTCAATAATGAAAAATGCCTTTAGTAAATACGTTGAGAAATGTCTTAGGAAAAATCCCACACAAAGGATAACAGAACTCATTCAATCACGATGTATCAAAAGCAAGAGTAAGTATTAAATGAAATTTGGGCAGAAGAATGTCATCTTCAATGGATTGGACGCATTGATTCAAAGTAGATTGCTTTTTTGGTTTTTCACTTGCGTTCTGCATTAACAACAGGGAAATCTGCAATACAGAGCATTCTTTCCCAAAGGAATGCTATTCTTGTCGTTTGTCTAAAAATTAGATGAATTTCAAGTACCTCATTGGAAATGAAGAAGAAAGAAAGTAGAGAAACGTTTGATTAGAGAAAGAATCCAAAGAAGCTTTCTGTGCAGTTACATTATTCCATTAAGAAAGTTCCTGCGCATTGAAATCTTTCAAGTATTCAGTATGGACGACTATATGATGCAGTTGACAATTTTTGAACAAATAGAAAAGCCTTTAGCAAATGGTTTGAGAAATGTCTATGGAAAAAGAACAAATGTTGGACAACAGTCCTCATCCAATGACGATGTTGGAAAAGCTGGAGTTAGGATTAAATGAGATTCAGGCAGAAGAGCGTCCTCTCCAATGGACTGGAACCACTGGTATCCAGAGTAGATTGGTTTTTTTGGTTTTCACACTTGTGTTCTGCATTAATAACATGGAAACCTACAATACAGAGCATTCCTTTCCAAAGGAATAGCTTTCTTGCCCTTGGCATTAAAATGAAATGAGATGCTCTCAAAGCATCTTATTGACAATGAAGAAGAAAGACAGAAGAGAAACGTTTGATTAGAGAAAGAACCTATCAAAGATTTCCTTGCAGAAGCATTATTTCTTCAGGAAAGTTCCTGCACTTTGAAATCGTTCATGTATTCTGTACGGAGGCTTTCTGTGCAGTTACACTATTTAATTTGGAAAGTTCCAGCACATTGAAATCTTTCATGTCTTCTGTACAGAAGACTATATAATGCAGATGAAAATTTTTCAACCAGGAGAAATGCTTTTAGCAAATAGGTTGAGAAATGTCTGAAGAAAAAGAACAATTGTTGGACAACAGTCCTTATCCAATGACAATGTAAAAAAAGCTGGAGTTAGGATTAAACTAAATTCTGGCAGAAGAATGCCATCTTCAATGGACTGGAAGCATTGCTGTCAAGGGTAGATTGCTTTTTTGGTTTTTCACTTGCTTTCTGCATTAACAACAAGGAAATAGGCAATACACAGCATTCCATCCCAAAGGAATGCTTTTCTTCCTGTTTGCCTTAAAATGAGATGAATTCAAAGCACCTCATTTGCAATGAAGAAGTTAGAAAGTAGAGAAAACTTTGATTAGAGAAAGAATCCAAAGCAGCTTTCTGTGCGGTTACACTATTTCATTAGGAAAGTTCTTGCATGCTGAAATCTTTCATATATTCTTTACGGAAAACTACATAATGCAGTTGAAAATTTTTCAACCAGGAGAAATGCATTTAGCAAATAGGTTGAGAAATGTCTAAGGAAAAAACAAATGGTGGACAACAGTCCTCTTCCAATGATGATGTAGGAAAAGCTGGAGTTAGGATTAAATGAGATTCAGGCAGAAGAATGTCATCTCCAATGGACTGGAACCATTTCTGTCTAGAGTAGATTGTTTTGTTGGTTTTTACACTTGTGTTCTACATTAACAACATGGAAACCTACAATATAGAGCATTCCTTTCCAAAGGAATGCCTTTCTTGCCTTTGGCATTGAAATGAAATGAGATGCTCTCAAAGAATCTTTTTGACAATGAAGAAGACAGAAAGAAGAGAAATGTTTCATTACAGAAAGAATCTATTGACAAGATCCTTGCTTCTATATTATTTCTTCAGGAAAGTTCCTGCACTTTGTAATCTTTCATGTATTCCCTACGAAAGACTATATAATGCAGACGGAAATTTTTCTACGAGGAGAAATACCTTTAGCAAATAGGTTGAGAAATGTCTAAGGAAGAAGAACAAATGGTGGACAACAGTACTCATCCAATGATGATGTAGGAAATACGCAAGTTAGGATTAAATCTAATTAGAACAGAAGAAAGTCATCTATGAAGGATTGGACGGATTGCTGTCCAAAGTAGATTGCTTTTTTGGTTTTTCATTTGGTTTCTGCATTAACAACAGGGAAATCTGCAATACACAGAATTCTTTCCCAAAGGAATGCTTTTCTTGCCGTTTGCCTTAAAATGAGATGAACTCAAAGCATCTCATTGGCAATGAAGAGGAAAGAAAGTAGGGAAACGTTTGATTAGAGAAAGAATCCAAAGAAGCTTTCTGTGCGGGTTGCACTATTCCATTAAGAAAGTTACTGCGCATTGAAATCTTTCAAGTATTCAGTACGGACGACTATATGATGCAGTTGACAATTTTTGAACAGTAGAAAAGCCTTTAGCAAATTGTTTGAGAAATGTCTAAGGCAAAAGAACAAACTTTGAACCACAATGCTCATCCAATGACGATGCAGGAAAAGCTGGAGTTAAAATTAAATAAGATGGGGCAGAAGAATGTCATCTCTAATGGACTGGAACCACTGCTATTTAGAGTAGATTGTTTTTCTGGTTTTTCGCTTGCTTTCTGCATTAATAGCATGGAAATCTGGAATACAGAGCATTCTTTCCCAAAGGAATGCTTTTTTGCCGTTTGTTTTAAAATGAGATGAACTCAACGCACCTCACTGGCAATGAAGAAGAAAGAAACTAGAGAAACGTTTGATTATAGAAAGAATCCAAAGCAGCTTTCTTTGCGGTTACACTATTTCATTAAAGAAGTTCCTGTGCATTGAAATCGTTTATATATACTGTACAGAAGACTATATAATGCACTTGAAAATTTTTCAACTAGGAGAAATGCCTTTAGCAATTAGGTGGAGAAATTTCTAAAGAAAAAGAAAAAGTGTTGGAAAACAGTCCTCATCCAACGATGATGTAGGAAAAGCTGGAGTTAGGATTAAATGAAATTCAGGCAGAAGAATGTCATCTTCAATGGACTGGAACCATTACTATCTAGAGTAGATTTTTTTTTTGATTTTTACACTTGTGTTCTCCAGTAACAACATGGAAACCTGGAATAGAGAGCATTCCTTTCTAAAGGAATGCCTTTCTTGCCTTTGGCATTAAAATGAATATGAGATGCTCTTAAAGCATCTTTTTGACAATGAAGAAAAAAGAAAGAAGAGGAAACATTTGATTACAAAAAGAATCTAATGATGAGATCTGTGCTTCTACATTATTTCTTCAAAAAAGTTCCTGCACATTGAAATCTTTCATGTATTCTGTACGGCAGACTATGTAATTCAGTTGAAAATTTTTCAACAAGGAGAAATGCCTTTAGCAAATGGGTTGAGAAATGTCTACAGAAAAGGAACACGTGTTGGACAACAGTGCTTATCCAATGACGACGTAGGAAAAGTTGGAGTTAGGATTAAATTGAATTCTGGCAGAACAATATCATCTTTTCAATAGGCTGGAAACATTGCTGCCTAGAGTAGATTCTTTTTTTGGTTTTACACGTGTGTTCTGCATTAACAACAGGGAAACCTGCAATACAGAGCATTCCTTTCAAAAGGAATAACTTTCTTGCAGTTGGCATTAAAATGAAATGAGATGCTCTCAAAGGATCTTTTTGACAATGAAGAAGAAAGAAAGAAGAGAAACGTTTGATTAGAGAAAGAATCCAAAGCAGCTTTCTGTGCGCTTACACTATTTCATTAAGAAAGTTCCTGCACATTGAAATCTTTCATGTATTCCCTACAGAAGACTATATAATGCACTTGAAAATTTTTCAAGTAGGAGAAATGCCTTTAGCAAATAGGTTGAGAAATATTGATGGAAAAAGAACAAATGGTGGACAACAGTCCTCATCCAATGATAATGTAGGAAAAGCTGGAGTTAGGATTAAATAAAAATCAGGCAGAAGAACATCATCTTCAATGGAATGGAACCATTGCTATCCAGAGTAGGTTTTTTTTTAATTTTTACTCTTGTGTTCTCCATTAACAACATGGAAACCTGCAATAAAGAGCATTACTTTCCAAAGGAATGCCTTTCTTGCCGTTGGCATTAAAATGAAATGAGATGCTCTGAAAACATCTTTTTGACAAGGAAGAAGAAAGAAGAGAAACGTTTGATTAGAGAAAGAATCTATTGAAGATTTCCTTGATTCTACAGTATTTCTTCCGAAAAGTTCCTACACATTGAAATCTTTCATATTCTGTACTGAAAACTATATTATGCAGTTGAAAATTTTTCAACAAGGAGACATGCCTTTAGCAAATAGGTTGAGAAATCTCTAAAGAAAAAGAACAAGTGTTGGACAACAGTCCTTATCCAATCACGATGTAGAAAAAGCTGGAGTTAGGATTAAATGAAATTCTAGCAGAAGAATTGCTGACTAGAGTAGATTGTTTTTTTGGTTTTTACACTTGTGTTCTGTATTAACAACATGGAAACCTACAATATAGAGCATTCCTTTCCAAAGGAATAACTTTCTTCCTTTGGCATTAAAATGAAATGAGATGCTCTCAAAGCATCTTTTTGACACTGAAGAAGAAAGAAAGAAGAGAAACGTTTGATTACAAAAAGAATCTCTTGACGAGATCCTTGCTTCTACATTATTTCTTCAGGAAAGTTCCTGCACATTGAAATCTTTCATGCATTGTGTATGAAAGACTATATAATGCAGATGAAAATTTTTCAACAAGGGGAAATGCCTGTAGCAAATAGGTTGAGAAATGTCGAAGGAAGAAGAATAAATGGTGGACAACAGTCCTCATCCAATGACGATGTAGGAAAGGCGCGAGTTAGGTTTAAAGAAAATTTGGACAGAAGAAAGTCATCTTCAATGGATTGGACGCATTGCTGTCCAAAGTAGATTGCTTTTTTTGGTTTTTCACTTGCTTTCTACATTAAAAACATGGAAATGTGCAATACAGAGCATTCTTTCCCAGAAGAATGCTTTTTTTGCCGTTTGCCTTAAAATGAGATGGACTCAAAATACCTCAATGGCAATGAAGAAAAAAGAAAGTAGAGAAACGTTTGATTAGAGAAAGAATCCAAAACAGCTTTCTGTGCGGTTACACAATTTCATTAAGAAAGTTCCTTTGCATTAAAATCGTTCATATATTCTTTACAGAAGACAATATAATGCACTTGAAAATTTTTCAACTAGGAGAAATGCCTTTAACAAATAGGTTGAGAAATATCAAAGGAAATAGAACAAAGGGTGGACAACAGTCCTCATCCAACGACAATGTAGGAAAAGCTGGAGTTAGGATTAAATGAAATTCGGGCAGAAGAATGTCATCTTCAATGGACTGGAAACCATGCTATCCAGAGTAGATTTTTTTTTTTAATTTTTACACTTGTTTTCTCCATTAACAACATGGAAACCTGCAATATAGAGCATTCCTTTCCAAAAGAATGTGCTTCTTAACATTGGCATTAAAATGAAATGTTTTGCTCTCAAAACATCTTTTTGACAGTGAAGAAGAAAGAAAGGAAAGAAACGTTTGATTAAAGAAAGAATTTATTGACAAGATCCTTGATTCTACACTATTTCTTCCAAAAAGGTCCTACCCATTGAAATCTTTCATATATTCTGTACAGAAAACTATGTGGTGCAGTTGAAAATTTTTCAACAAGAAGGAATGCCTTTAGTAAATAGGTTGAGAAATGTCTAGAGAAAAAGAACAAATGTTGGACAACAGTCCTTATCCAATCACGATGTAGAAAAAGCTGGAGTTAGGATTAAATGAAATTCTGGCAGAATAATGTCATCTTTAATGAATTGGAGGCATTGCTGACTAGAGTAGATTGTTTTTTTGGTTTTTATACTTGTGTTCTTCATTAACAACATGGAAACCTAAAATATAGAATATTACTTTCCAAAGGAATGCCTTTCTTGCCGTTGACATTGAAAAGAAATGAGATGCTCTCAAAGCATCTTTTTGACACTGAAGAAGAAAGAAAGAAGAGAAACGTTTGATTACAAAAAGAATCTATTGACGAGATCCTTGCTTCTATATTATTTCTTCAGGAAAGTTCCTGCACATTGAAATCTTTCATGCATTGTTTACAAAAGACTATATAATGCAGATGAAAATTTTTCAACAAGGAGAAATGCCTGTAGCAAATAGGTTGAGAAATGTTTAAAGAAGAAAAATAAATGGTGGACAACAATCCTCATCTAATGATGATGTAGTAAAGGCGCGAGTTAGGTTTAAAGGAAATTCGAACAGAAGAAAGTCATTTTCAAAGGATTGGACGCATTGCTGTCCAAAGTAGATTGCTATTTTGGTTTTTCACTTGCTTTCTACATTAAAAACACAGAAATCTGTAATACAGAGCATTCTTTACCAGAAGAATGCTTTTTTTGCTGTGTGACTAAAAATGAGATGAACTCAAAGTACCTCAATGGCAATGAAGAGGAAAGAAAGTAGAGAAACTTTTGATTAGAGAAAGAATCCAAAGCAGATTTCTGTGCGGTTACACTATTTCATTAAGGAAGTTCCTATGCAATGAAATCGTTTATATATTCTGTACAGAAGACTATATAATGCCCTTGAAAATTTTTCAACCAGGAGAAATGCCTTTAACAAATAGGTTGAGAAAAATCGAAGGAAAAAAAAAACAAATGGTGGACAATGGTCCTCAACCAACGTCAATGTAGGAAAGGAGCGAGTTAGGTTTAAAGGAAATTCAGACAGAAGAAAGTCATCTTCAATGGATTGGAAACATTGCTATCTAGAGTAGATTTTTTTTTATTTTTACGCTTGTTTTCTCCATTAACAACATGGAAACCTGCAATATAGAGCATTCCTTTCCAAAGGATTGCCTTTCTTACTTTTGGCATTAAAATGAAATGAGATGCTCTCAAAGCATCTTTTTGACACTGAAGAAGAAAGAAAGAAGAGAAACGTTTGATTAGAGAAAGATTGCTTTCTACCTTAAAAACATGGAAATCTGCAATACAGAGCATTTTTTCCCAGAAGAATCCTTTTTTTGCCGCTTGCCTTAAAAAGTGATGAAGAAAGATGGCAATGAAGAAGAAAGAAAGTAGAGAAACATTTGATTAGAGAAAGAATCAAAAGCAGCTTTCTCTGCGGTTACACTATTTCATTAAGGAAGTTCCTGTGCATTGAAATTGTTTAATCTTTACAGAAGACTATATAATACACTTGAAAATTTTTCAACTAGGAGAAATGCCTTTAGCAAATAGGTTGAGAAATGTCTAAGGAAGAAGAACAAATGGTGGACAACAATCCATATCCAATGACCATGTAGGAAAAGCTGGCATTAGTATTAAATGAAATTCATGCAGAAGAATGTCATCCTCAATGGATTGGAAGCATTGCTGTCAAGAGTAGATTGCTTTTTTGGTTTATCACTTGCTTTGTGCCTTAACAACATGGAAATCTGCAATAAAGAGTATTCCATCCCAAAGGAATGCTTTTCTTGTTGTTTGCCTTAAAATGTAATGAACTCAAAGCATTTCATTGGCAATGAAGAAGAAAGAAAGTAG
The DNA here is from genome assembly GCA_023553655.1 of Myrmecobius fasciatus. Taxonomy (NCBI): domain Eukaryota; kingdom Metazoa; phylum Chordata; class Mammalia; order Dasyuromorphia; family Myrmecobiidae; genus Myrmecobius; species Myrmecobius fasciatus. The sequence goes on from JAJPUD010017455.1 coordinate 17,357, forward strand.
AGAAAAATTTGATTAGAGAAAGAATCCAAAGCAGCTTTCTGTGCAGTTACACTATTTTCTTAGGGAAGCTCCTGCGCATTGAAATCTTTCATGTATTTCCTGTGTAAAACTATATAATACAGTTCAAAATTTTTCAACAAGGAGAAATGCCTGTAGCAAATAGGTTGAGAAATGTCTAAGAAAGAAGAACAAATGGTGGACAACAGTCTTCATCCAATGACGATGTAGGAAATGCTTCAGTTAGGTTTAAAGGAAATTCGGAGAGAAGAAAGTCATCTTCAATGGATTGGATGCATTGCTGTCCAAAGTAGATTGCTTTTTTCATTTTTCACTTGCTTTCTACATTAAAAACATGGAAATCTGCAATACAGAGCATTCTTTCCCAGAAGAACGCTTTTTTTGCCATTTGCCTTAAAATGAGATGAACTCAAAGTACCTCAATGGCAATGAAGAAGAAAGAAACTAGAGAAACGTTTGATTAGAGAAAGAATCCAAAGCAGTTTTCTGTGCGGTTACACTATTTCATTAAGAAAGTTCCTGTGCACTAAAATAGTTCCTATATTCGGTACAGAAGACTATATAATGAACATTTTTCAACTAGGAGAAATGCCTTTAACAAATAGGTTGAGAAATATTGAAGGATATAGAACAAGTGGTGGACAACAGTCCTCATCCAACAATGATGTAGGAAAAGCTGGAGTTAGGATTAAATGAAATTCAGGCAGAAGAATGTCATCTTCAATGGATTGGAAACATTGCTATCTAGAGTAGATTTTTTTTTTTGATTTTTACACTTGTTTTCACCATTAACAACATGGAAACCTGCAATATAGCGCATTCCTTTCCAAAAGAATGCGCTTCTTAATGTTAGCATTAAAATGAAATGTTTTGCTCTCAAAGCATCTTTTTGACAGTGAAGAAGAAAGAAAGAAGAGAAATGTTTGATTAGAGAAAGAATCTATTGACGAGATCCTTGGTTCTACTATTTCTTCCAAAAAGTTCCTGCCCATTGAAATCTTTCATATCTTTTGTACAGAAAACTTTGTGATGCAGTTGAAAATTTTTCAGGAGTTAGGATTAAATAAAATTCTGGCAGAAGAATGTCATCCTCAATGGATTGGAAGCATTGCTGTCAAAAGTAGATTGGTTTTTTTGGTTTTTATACTTGTGTTCTTCATTAACAATATGGAAACCTAATATATAGAAGATTCCTTTCCAAAGGAATGCCTTTCTTACCGTTGACATTAAAATGAAATGTTTTGCTCTCAAAGCATCTTTTTGACAGTGAAGAAGAAAGAAAGGAGAGAAACTTTTGATTAAAGAAAGAATCTATGGAAAATTTCCTTGATTCTACACTATTTCTTCCAAAAAGTTCCTACCCATTGAAATTTTTCATATATTCTGTACTGAAAACTATACTATGCTGTTGAAAATTTTTCAACACAGAGAAATGCCTTTAGCAATAACTTGAGAAATGTCTAAGGAAAAAGAACCAACGTTGGACAACAGTCCTCATCGAATGACGATGTAGGAAAAGCTGGAGTTAGGATTACATGAAATTCTGGCAGAAGAATGTCATCTATAATGGACCGGAACCATTGCTATGTAGAGTAGATTGGTTTTTTTTGGTTTTTACATTGTGTTCTGCATTAACAATATGGAAACCTAAAATATAGAGCATTCCTTTCCAAAGGAATGCCTTTCTTGCTGTTGACATTGAAAAGAAATTAGATGCTCTCAAAGCATCTTTTTGACAGTGAAGAAGAAAGAAAGAAGAGAAATGTTTGATTAGAGAAAGAATCTATTGAAGATTTCCTTGATTCTATAGTATTTTATCCAAAGTTCCTACACATTGAAATCTTTCATATATTCTGTACTGAAAACTATATTATGCAGTTGAAAAGTTTTCAACACGGAAAAATGCCTTTAGCAAATAGGTTGAGAAATGTCTAAGGAAGAAGAACAAATAGTGGGAAACAATCCACATCCAATGACGATGTAGAAAAAGCTGGAGTTAGGCTTAAAATGAAATTCATGCAGAAGAATGTCATCGTCAATGGATTGGAAGCATTGCTGTCAAGAGTAGATTGCTTTTTTGGTTTATCACTTGCTTTGTGCCTTAACAACATGGAAATCTGCAATACAGAGCATTCCATCCCAGAGGAATGCTTTTCTTGCTGTTTGCCTTAAAATGCTATGAACTCAAAGCATCTCACTGGCAATGAAGAAGAAAGAAAGTAGAGAAAAATTTGATTAGAGAAAGAATTCAAAGGAGCTTTCTGTGCGGTTACACTATTTCCTTAGGAAAGCTCCTACACATTGAAATCTTTCATGTATTTCCTACGGAAAACTATATAATGCAGTTGAAAATTTTTCCACCAGGAGGAATGCCTTTAGCAAAACATTGAGAAATGTCTAAGGAAAGAGAACCAGTGTTGGACAACAGTCCTCATCCAATGATGATGTAGGAAAAGCTGGAGTTAGTATTGCATGAAATTCGGGCAGAAGAATGTCATCTATAATGGACTGGAACCATTGCTATCTAGAGGTGATTGGTTTTTTTGGTTTTTACTTTGTGTTCTGCATTAACAACATGGAAAACCAAAATATAGAAGATTCCTTTCCAAAGGAATGCCTTTCTTGCCGTTGACATTGAAAAGAAATTAGATGCCCTCAAATCATCGTTTTGACACTGAAGAAGAAAGAAAGAAGAGAAATGTTTGATTACAGAAAGAATCTATTGACGAGATCCTTGCTTCTACATAATTTCTTCTGGAAAGTTCCTGCACATTGAAATGTTTCATATATTCGCTCCGACACACTATATAATGCAGATGAAAATTTTTCAACAAGTAGAAATGCCTGTAGCAAATAGGTTGAGAAATGTATAAGGAAGAAGAATAAATGCTGGACAACAGTCCTCATCCAATGACGATGTAGGAAAGGCGTGAGTTAGTTTTAAAAGAAATTCAGACAGAAGAAAGTCATCTTCAATGGATTGGACCCATTGCTGTCCAAAGTAGATTGCTTTTTTTATCACTTGCTTTGTGCCTTAACAACATGGAAATCTGCAATACAGAGAATTCCATCCCAAAGGAATGCTTTTCTTGCTGTTTGCCTTAAAATGCAATGAACTCAAAGCATCTCATTGGCAATGAAGAAGAAAGTAGAGAAAAGTTTGATTAGAGAAAGAATCCAAAGCAGCTTTCTGTGCGGTTACACTATTTCGTTAAGGAAGTTCCTGTGCACTGAAATCGTTTATATATTCTTTACAGAAGACTATATAATGCACTTGAAAATTTTTCAACTAGGAGAAATGCCTTTAAGAAATAGGTTGAGAAATATCGAAGGAAAAAGAACAAATGGTGGACAATGGTCCTCATCCAGCGACGATGTAGGAAAGGAGCGAATTAGGTTTAAAGGAAATTAGGACAGAAGAAAGTCATCTTCAATGGATTGGAAACATTGCTATCTATAGTAGATTTTTTTTTTATTTTTACACTTGTTTTCTCCATTAACAACATGGAAACCTGCAATATAGAGCATTACTTTCCAAAGGAATGCCTTTCTTTCCATTGTCATTAAAATGAAATGAAATGCTCTCAAAGAATCTTTGTGACAGTGAAGTAGAAAGAAAGAAGAGAAACGTTTGTTTAGAGAAAGAATCTATTGAAGATTTCCTTGGTTCTATAGTATTTCTTCCAAAAAGTTCTTACGCATTGAAATCTTTCATATATTCTGTACTGAAAACTATATTATTCAGTTGAAAAGTTTGCAACACGGAAAATTGCCTTTAGCAAATAGGTTGAGAAATGTCTAAGGAAGAAGAACAAATGGTGGACAACAATTCATATCCAATGACCATGTAGGAAAAGCTGGCGTTAGTATTAAATGAAATTCATGCAGAAGAATGTCATCCTCAATGGACTGGAAGTATTGCTGTCAAGAGTAGATTGCTTTTTTGGTTTATCACTTGCTTTGTGCCTTAACAACATGGAAATCTGCAATACAGAGCATTCCATCCCAGAGGAATGCTTTTCTTGCTGTTTGTCTTAAAATGCGATGAACTCAAAACATCTCATTGGCAATGAATAAGAAAGAAATTAGAGAAAAGTTTGATTAGAGAAAGAATCCAAAGCAGCTTTCTGTGCGGTTACACTATATCCTTAGGAAAGCTCCTGTGAATTGAAATCTTTCATGTATTTCCTACGGAAAAGTATATAATGCAGTTGAAAATTTTTCCACCAGGAATAAGTTCAGAAATGTCTAAGGAAAAAGAACCCATGTTGGAAACAGTCCTCATCCAATGATGATGTAGGAACAGCTGGAGTTAGGATTGCATGAAATTTGGGCAGAAGAATGTCATCTATAATGGACTGGAACCATTGCTATCTAGAGTAGATTGGGTTTTTTTGGTTTTTATATTATGTTCCGCATTAACAATATGGAAAAATAAAAAATAGAAGATTCCTTTCCAAAGGAATGCCTTTCTTGCCGTTGACATTGAAAGAAATTAGATGCTCTCAAAGCATCTTTTTGACACTGAAGAAAAAAGAAAGAAGAGAAATCTTTGATGACAGAAAAAATCTATTGATGACATCCTATTTCTTCAGGAAAGTTCCTGCACATTGAAATCTTTCATGTATTCCCTACAAAAGACTATATAATGCAGATGAAAATTTTTCAACATGGATAAATGCCTGTAGCAAATAGGTTGCGAAATGTCTAAGGAAGAAGAATAAATGATGGACAACAGTTTTCATCCAACGACGATGTAGGAAAGGTGAGAGTTAGGTTTAAAGGAAATTTGGACAGAAGAAAGTCATCTTCAATGGATTGGATGCATTGCTGTCCAAAGTAGATTGCTTTTTTGGTTGTTCACTTGCTTTCTACATTAGCAATACGGAAATCTGTAATACAAAGAATTCTTTCCCAGAGGAATGCTTTTCTTGCCGTTTGCCTTAAAATGAGATGAACTGAAAGCAACTCATTGGCAGTGAAGAAGAAAGAAAATAGAGAAATGTTTGATTAGAGAAAGAATGCAAAGCAGCTTTCTGTGTGGTTACACTATTTCCTTAGGAATGTTCCTGTGCATTGAAATCTTTCATATATTCTGTACGGAAAAGTATATAATGCAGTTGTAAATTTTTCAACCAGGAGAAATGCCTTTAGCAAATAGGTTGAGAAATATCAAAGGAAAAAGAACAAATGGTGGAAACAGTCATCATCCAACGACGATGTAGGAAAAGCTGGAGTTAGGACTAAATGAAATTCGGGCAGAAAATGTCACCTTCAATAGACTGGAAATATTGCTATCTAGAGTAGATTTTTTTTATTTTTACACTTGTGTTCTTTATTAACAACATGGAAAGCTGGAATATAAAGCATTTCTTTCCAAAGGAATGCCTTTCTTGCTGTTGGCATTAAAATGAAATGAGATGCTCTCAAAGCATCTTTTTGACAATGAAGAAGAAAGAAAAAAGAGACACATTTGATTACCGAAAATATATTGATGAGATCCTTGCTTTTACATTTTTTCTTCAGGAAAGTTTCTGGACATTGAAATCTTTCATGTATTCCCTAGGGAAGATTATATAATGCAGATGAAAATTTGTCAACAAGGAGAAATTCCTGTAGCAAATAGGTTGAGAAATGTCTAAGGAAGAAGAACAAATGGTGGACAACAATCCTCATCCAACGACAATGTAGGAAAAGCTGGAGTTAGGATTAAATGAAATTCGGGTACAAGAATGTCATCTTCAATGGATGGGAACTATTGCTATCTAGAGTAGATTGTTTTTTTTTTTTATTTTTCCACTTGTGTTCTCCATTAACAACATGGAAAGCTGCAATATAGAGCATTCCTTTCCAAAGGAATGCCTTTCTTGCCATTGGCATTATAATGAAAGAAGATGCTCTCAAAGCATCTTTTTGACAACGAAGAAGAAAGAAGAGAAACATTTGATTAGAGAAAGAATCTATTGAAAATTTGCTTCATTCTACACTATTTCATCCGAAAAGTTCCTATGCATTGACATCTTTCATGTATTCTGTAGGGAAAGTATATAATGCAGTTGTAAATTTTTCAACCAGGAGAAATGCCTTTAGCAAATAGGTTGAGAAATATCAAAGGAAAAAGAACAAATCGTGCACAACAGTCCTCATCCAACGACGATGTAGGAAAAGGTGGAGTTAGGATTAAATGAAATTCTGGCAGAAGAATGTCATCTTCAATGGACTGGAACCATTGCTATGTGGAGTAGATTTTTTTTTTTATTTTTACACTTGTGTTCTCCATTAACAACATGGAAAGCTGCAATATAGAGCATTCCTTTCAAAAGGAATGACTTTCTTGCCATTAGCATTATACTGAAATAAGATGCTCTCAAAGCATCTTTTGGACAATGAAGATTAAAAAAAAGAAGTGAAAAGTTGTATTAGAGAAAGAATCTATTGAAGATTTCCTTGATTCTACACTATTTCTTCTGAAAAGTTCCTACGCCTTGAAATCTTTCATATATTCTGTACTGAAAACTATATTATGCAGTTGAAAAGTTTTCAACACGGAGAAATGCCTTTAGCAAATAGGTTGAGAAATGTCTAAGGAAGAAGAACAAATAGTGGGAAACAATCCACATCCAATGACGATGTAGAAAAAGCTGGAGTTAGGCTTAAAATGAAATTCATGCAGAAGAATGTCATCGTCAATGGATTGGAAGCATTGCTGTCAAGAGTAGATTGCTTTTTTGGTTTATCACTTGCTTTGTGCCTTAACAACATGGAAATCTGCAATACAGAGCATTCCAACCCAAAGGAATGCTTTTCTTGCTGTTTGCCTTAAAATACGATGAACTCAAAGCATCTCATTGGCAACGAAGAAGAAAGAAAGTAGAGAAAAGTTTGATTAGAGAAAGAATCCAAAGCAGCTTTCTGTGCGGTTACACTATTTCCTTAGGAAAGCTCCTGTGCATTGAAATCTTTCACGTATTTCCTACAGAAAACTATATAATGCTGCTGAAAATTTTTCCACCAGGAGAAATTCCTTTAGCAATAAGTTGAGAAATGTCTAAGGAAAAAGAACAAATGTTGGACATCAGTCCTCATCCAGTGACGATGTAGGAAATGCTTCAGTTAGGTTTAAAGGAAATTCGGAGAGAAGAACGTCATCTTCAATGGATTGGACGCATTGCTGTCCAAAGTAGATGGCTTTTTTCGTTTTTCACTTGCTTTCTACATTAACAACATGTAAATCTGCAAGACAGAGTATTCTTTCCCAGAAGAATGCTTTTTTTGCCGTTTGTCTTAAAATGAGATGAACTCAAAGCACATCATTGGCAAAGAAGAAGAACGAAAGTAGAGAAACGTTTGATTAGAGAAAGAATCTAAAGCAGCTTTCTGTGCAGTTACACTATTTCATTAAGAAAGTTCCTATGCATTAAAATCGTTCATATATTCTGTTCAGAAGACTATATAATGCACTTGAAAATTTTTCAACTAGGAGAAATGCCTTCAACAAATAGGTTGAGAAATATCGAAGGAAATAGAACAAATGGTGGACAACAGTCCTCATCCAACGATGATGTAGGAAAAGCTGGAGTTAGGATTAAATGAAATTCGAGCAGAAGAATGTAATCTTTAATGGACTGCGAGCATTGCTGCGTAGAGTAGATTGGGTTTTTTTTTGGTTTGTTTTTACACTTGTGTTCTGCATTAACAGCACAGAAACCTAAAAAAAAGAGCATTCCTTTCCAAAGGAAAGATTTTCTTGCTGTTGGCATTAAAATGAAATGAGATGCTCTGAAAGCATCTTTTTGACAATGAAGAAGAAAACAAGAAGAGAAACGGTTGATTACAAAAAGAATCTCTTGACGAGATCCTTGCTTCTACATTATTTCTTCAGGAAGGTTCCTGCACTTTGAAATCATTCATGTATTCTGTACAGCAGACAGTATAATCAAGTTGAAAATTTTTCATCAAGGAGAAATGCCTTTAGCAAATAGGTTGAGAAATGTACAAGGAAGAACAAATGATGGAGAACAATTCACATCCAATGACAATGTAGGAAAAGCTGGAGTTAGGATTAAAAGCAATTTGGGCAGAAGAATGTCATCCTCAATGGATTGGAAGCATGGCTGTCGAGAATAGATTGCTTTTTTGGTTTATCAATTGCTTTTTACCTTAACAACATGGAAATCTACAATACAGAGCATTCCATCCCAAAGGAATGCTTTTCTTGCTGTTTGCCTTGAAATGAGATGAACTCAAAGCACCTCACTGGCAATGAAGAATAAAGAAAGTAGAGAAACGTTTGATTAGAGAAAGAATCCAAAGCAGCTTTCTGTGCGTTTACACTATTTCATTAAGAAAGTTCCTGTACATTGAAATCTTTCCTATATTCTGTACAGAAGACCATATAATGCAGTTGAAAATTTTTCAAACAGGAGAAACGCCTTTAGCTAATAGGTTGAATAATATCGAAGGAAAAAGAACAAATGGTGGACAACAGTCCTCATCCAACGACGATGTAGGAAAAGTTGGATTTAGGATTAAATGAAATTCAGGAAGAAGAATGTCATCTTAAATGGACTGGAACCATTGCTATCTTGAGTAAATTTTTTTTTTGATTTTTCACTTGTGTTCTCCATTAACAACATGGAAACCTGCAATATAGAGCATTCCTTTCAAAAGGAATGACTTACTTGCCATTGGCATTATAATGAAATAAGATGCTCACAATGCATCTTTTGGACAATGAAGAAGAAAGAGAGAAACGTTGTATTAGAGAAAGAATCTACTGAAGATTTCCTTGATTCTACACTCTTTCTTCTGAAAACTTCCTACTCATTGAAATCTTTCATATATTCTGTACAGAAAACGATATAATGCAGTTGAAAATTTTTAAACAAGAAGAAATGCCTTTAGCAAATGGGTTGAGAACTGTCTAAAGAAAAAGAACAAGTGTTGGACAACAATCCTTATCCAATGACGATGTAGGAAAAGCTGGAGTTAGGATTAAATGAAATTCTAATAGAAGAATGTCATCTTCAATGGACTGGAGGCATTGCTACCTAGAGTTGATTGTTTTTTTCATTTTTATATTGCGTTCTGCATTAACAATGGGAAACCAGCATTGTAGAGCATTCCTTTTCAAAGGAATGCCTTTCTCCGTTGTCAACGAAAAGAAATGAGATGCTCTCAAAGCATCTTTTTGACAGTGAAGAAGAAAGAAAGAAGAGAAAAGTTTGATTACCGAAAATCTATTGACAAGATCCTTGATTTCATATCATTTCTTCAGGAACGCTTCTGCACATTGAAATCTATCATGTATTCCTTACGGAAGACTATATAATGCAGATGAAAATTTGTCAACAAGGAGAAATGCCTGCAGGAAATAGGTTGAGAAATGTCTAAAGAAGAAGAACAAATGGTGGACAACAATCCACATACAATGACGATGTATGAAACGCACATGTTAGGATTAAAGGAAATTTGGACAGAAGAAAGTCATCTTCAATGGATTGGACGCATTGCTGTCCAAAGTAGATTGCTTTTTTGGTTGTTCACTTGCTTTCTACATTAACAACATGGAAATCTGTAATACAGAGCATTCTTTCCCAGAGGAATGCTTTCTTGACATTTGCCTTAAAATGAGATGAACTGAAAGCAACTCATTGGCAATGAAGAAGAAAGAAAATAGAAAAATGTTTGATTAGAGAAAGAATCCAAAGCAGCTTTCTGTGTGGTTACACTATTTCCTTAGGAAAGTTCCTGTGCATTGAAATCTTTCATATATTTTGTACGGAAAAGTATATAATGCAGTTGTAAATTTTTCAACCAGGAGAAATGCCTTTAGCAAATAGGTTAAGAAATATTGAAGGAAAAAGAACAAATGGTGGAAACAATCATCATCCAACGACGATGTAGGAAAAGCTGGAGTTAGGATTAAATGAAATTCAGGCAGAAGACTGTCATCTTCAATGGACTGGAGACATTGCTGCCTAGAGTAGATTTTTTTTTTGTTTTTATATTGTGTTCTGCATTAACAACAGGGAAACCTACAATATAGAGCATTCCTTTTCAAAGGAATGCCTTCCTCCGTTGGCATTGAAAAGAAATGAGATGGTCTCAAAGCATCTTTTTAACAATGAAGAAGAAAGAAAGAAGAGAAGCGTTTGATTACCGAAAATCTATTGACGAGATCCTTGATTTCCATATCATTTCTTCAGGAAAGTTTCTGCACATTGAAATCTTTCATGTATTCCTTAAGGAAGACTATATCATGCAGATGAAAATTTGTCAACAAGGAGGAATGCCTGTAGCAAATTGTAGCAAATAGGTTGAGAAATGTCTAAGGAAGAAGAACAAATGGTGGACAACAATCCTCATCCAATGACAATGTAGGAAATGTGCAAGTTAGGATTAAAGGAAATTCGGACAGAAGAAAGTCATCTTCAATGGATTGGATGCATTGCTGTCCAAAGTAGATTGTTTTTTTGGTTTTTCACTTGCTTTCTACATTAACAACTTGGAAATCTGTAATACAGAGCATTCTTTCCCAGAGGAATTCTTTTCTTGCCGTTTGCCTTAAAATGAGATGAACTCAAAGCAACTCATTGGCAGTGAAGAAGAAAGAAAATAGAGAAATGTTTGATTAGAGAAAGAATCCAAAGCAGCTTTCTTTGAGGTTACACTATTTCCTTAGGAAAATTCCTGCGCATTGAAATCTCAAATATATTTTGTAAGGAAAACTATATAATACAGTTGTAAATTTTTCAATCAGGAGAAATGCCTTTAGCAAATAGGTTGAGAAATATCAAAAAAAAAAAAAAAGAACACATGGTGGACAACAGTCGTCATCCAATGATGATGTAGGAAAAGCTGGAGTCAGGATTAAATGAAATTCTGGCAGAAGAATTTCATCTTTAATGGATTGGAGGCATTGCTGCCTAGAGTAGATTGTTTTTTTTTTGTGTTTTGTGCAGAACTTTGTGTTCTGCATTAACACCATAGAAACCTAAAATATAGAGCATTCCTTTCAAAAAGAATGACTTTTTTGCCGTTGGTATTAAAATGAAATGAGATATTCTCAATGCATCTTTTTGACAATGAAGAAGAACAAAAAAAGAGAAACATTTGATTATAAAAACAATCTCTTGAGGAGATCCTTGCTTCTACATTATTTCTTCAGGAAGATTCTTGCACTTTGAAATCGTTCATGTATTCTGTACGACAGACTATATAATGCATTTGAAAATTTTTCAACCAAGAGAAATGCCTTTAGCAAATAGGTTGAGAAATATCGAAGGAAAAAGAACAAATGGTTGACAACAGTCCGCATTCAATGACGATGTAGGAAAAGCTGGAGTTAGGATTAAATGAAATTCGGGCAGAACAATGTCATCTTCAATGGACTGGAAACATTGCTATCTAAAGTAGATTTTTTTTTTATTTTTTTACAATTGTGTTCTCCATTAACAACATGGAAACCTGCAATATAGAGCATTCCTTTCAAAAGGAATGCCTTTCTTATCATTGGCATTAAAATAAAATGAGATGCTCTAAAAGCATCTTTTTGACAATGAAGAAAAAAAAAGAAGGAAAAAGAACAAATGGTGGACAACAGTCCTATCCATTGACAATGTAAAAAAAGCTGGAGTTAGGATTAAATGAAATCCGGGCGGAAGAATGTCATCTTCAATGGACTGGAGGCATTGCTGACTAGAGTAGATTTTTTTTTTATTTTAACACGTGTTCTGCATTAACAACATGGAAACCTACAATATAGAGCATTCCTTTCCAAATGAATAACTTTCTTGCCGTTGTAATTAAAATGAAATGAGATGCTATTAAAGCATCTTTATGACAATGAAGAAGAAACAAGAAGAGAAACATTTGAATACAAAAAGAATTTCTTCACGAGATCCTTGCTTCTATATTATTTCTTCAGGAAAGTTCCTGCACATTGAAATTGTTCATGTATTCTGTACGACAGACTATATAATGCAGTTGAAAATTTTTCAACAAGGAGAAATACCTTTAGCAAATAGGTTCAGAAATGTCTAAGGAAGAAGAACAAATGTTGGACAACAATCCACATCTTATGACGATTTTGGAAAAGCTGGAGTTAGAATTAAATGAAATTCGGGCAGAAGAATGTCATCCTCAGTGGATTGGAAGCATTGCAGTTGAGAGTAGATTGCTTTTTTGGTTTATCACTTGCTTTGTGTCTTAACAACATGGAAATCTGCAATAAAGAGCATTCCAAACCAAAGGAATGCTTTTCTTGCCATTTGCCTTAAAATGAGATAAACTCAAAACACCTAATTGGCAATGAAGAAGAAAGAAAGTAGAGAAAAGTATGATTAGAGAAAGAATCCAAAGCAGCTTTCTGTGCGGTTACACTATTTCATTAAAAAAGTTCCAGTGCATTGAAATCGTTTATATATTCTGTATGGAAAACTATATAATGCAGTTGAAAATTTTTCCATCAGGAGAAATGCCTTTAGCAAATAGGTTGAGAAATGTCTAAGAAAAAAGAACAAATGTTGGACAACAGTCCCCATCCAATGATGATGTAGGAAAAGCTGGAGTTAGGATTAAAGGAGATTTGGGCAAAAGAATGGCATCTCCAATGGATTGGATTCATTGCTATCCAAAGTAGATTGCTTTTTTGGTTTTTCACTTGCTTTCTCCATTAACAACATGGAAATATACAATACAGAGCATTCTTTCCCAGAGCAGTGCTTTTCTTACCATTTGCCTTAAAATGAGATGAACTCAAAGCACCTCATTGGCAATGAAGAAGAAAGAAAGTAGAGAAACATTTGAGTAGAGAAAGAATCCAAAGCAGCTTTCTGTGCGGTTACACTATTTCATTAAGAAAGTTCCTGCGCATTGAAATCTTTCATGTATTCCCTATAGAAGGCTATATAATACACTTCAAAATTTTTTAAACAGAAGAAATGCCTTTAGCAAAAAGGATCAGAAATATCAAAAGAAAAAGAACAAATGGTGGACAACAATCCAGATCCAAGACGATGTAAAAAAAGCTGGAGTTAGGATTTAATGAAATTCATGCAGAAGAATGTCATCCTCAATGGATTGGAAACAATGCTGTCGAGAGTAGATTGGTTTTTTGGTTTATCACTTGTTTTGTGCCTTAACAACATGGAAATCTGCAATACAGAACATTCCATCCCAAAGGGAAGCTTTTCTTGCTGTTTGCCTTAAACTGAGATGAACTCAAAGCACCTGATTGGCAATGAAGAAGAAAAAACGGAGAGAAAAGTATGATTAGAGAAAGAATCCAAAGCAGCTTTCTGTGCGGTTACAGTATTTCCTTAGGAAAGTTCCTGTGCATTGAAACTTTTCATATATTCCCTCCAGAGGACTATATAATGCAGGTGAAATTTTTTCCACCATGAGAAATGCCTTTAGCAATAGGTTGAGAAATATCGAAGGAAAAAGAACAAATGGTGGACAACAGTCCTTTTCCAACGATGATGTAGGAAATGCGCAAGTTAGGATTAAAGGAAATTAGGGGAGAAGAATGTCATCTCCAATGGACTGGAACCATTGCTATCTAGAGTAGATTGTTTTTTTTTTTATTTTTACACTGGTGGTCTCCATTAACAACATGGAAACCTGCAATATAGAGCATTCCTTTCTAAAGGAATGCCTTTCTTGCCATTGGCATTAAAATGAAATGTGATGCTCTCAAAGCATCTTTTTGACAATGAAGAAGAAAGAAAGAAACATTTGATTAGAGAAGGAATCTATTGAAGATTTCCTTGATTCTACACTATTTCTTCCGAAAAGTTCCTACACATTGAAATGTTTCATATATTCTGTACTGAAAACTATATTATGCAGTTGAAAAGTTTTCAACACG
>JAJPUD010017456.1:0-31243 GCA_023553655.1 Myrmecobius fasciatus
TTTTGCAAAGAGTAAGGGTTTAAAAATGTTTGTTAAGATGGAAGGTTGATGATTTGTTCAATTAATGTCTTTTGCCTTGCTCATATGTGGTAGTATATGAAATTAATTACTTAACTTTATCCTTTGTATAAAATGTAAGAGTTGTAGTCATACAAATAGCATGAGCTATGCTGTAAACCTCAATCAAAAACTATTTTGAGGGCAGCTAGGTGGTGCAGTGGATAGAGCACCAGTCCTGAAGTCAGGAAGACCTGAGTTCAAATCTGAACTCAGACATTTAACACATCCTAGCTGTGTGACCTTGGGCAAGTCACTTAACCCACAAATGCCTCAGCAAAACAAAACAAAAAAACAAACAATTTTGCAAATAAAAATTATAAAAAGTAAAGTGGAAGTAAATTATGGAAAATGTAGAAATAAGACAATTTTTAGAAAAAGTAAAAGCAGCAATATTTTTGAATTTGCTATTTTTTTAGTTGTGACATTTATTCATTGCAATAATTCAAATATTCATTGGGCCTTTACTCTTGGCAAAGGACTGTGGTAGCTCCTGGGTTTGCAAAATTGTATATTGCATGATCATTATCTTCCGGGTCCAGAATTTGGTGAGGTAGAAAAAAATAAAACAATAAACAATTGAGTTATCAAAGAAACGAAGATGGAAATGCATATGGCATCTGTAGAAAAATGTGTGCCTCTCTTTGCCTTGAACTTCTGGAAAATTTTTAGGAGAACTTCCTAACAAGTATCTGAGTGGGATTTGGCTTTTCCCGAGTATTTCTTTTTGAAAAGTTTCAGTGAAAAGAAGGTTCGTCCAAGGAGAAGACAGAATATAAACTTAGAAAGGAGATAGAAACTTGAAATGAAGGGTTTTGAAGGGCTTTGAATATCAGACCTCAATATGCATGTGAATCAGGGAAAGCCTAAATGAAATGAGATGATGTAAATTCAATAACAGCTTTAGAGAAAAAAATAAAAATTGTTTTTTTCTTCATATTTTCACTGGAATTTGTTTATTGGCAATGTTTAATGTTTGTGGGGTTTTTTTTGTCATAATCTGTAATTTTATCAATTCAAGGGAATTCACTTGTATGGCAACTCTTTCCTCCTAAGGTGGACTATTCTGTATCTCAGAGTTTTAAAGAGTTGACTTCAGTCCTGAGAAGTTAAGTGACTTGCCCATTGTCATAAAGTTAGCCTGACAAAGGTCTTTCTGATTTTAAGACTGGTTTTTTTATTCACTCTGCCACATGTCTTTGCATTATTAAAAATGATATTTATAGTCGAGAATGTGTAACTATCCTATAAATGCTATAATCATTGATCTAGGGGAGTGATATGCAAATATCTAGGATGAAAATGCAATCAAGTCTGTGAAGATCAGCAAAGGCAAGAATCACAAATCTGGTCTAGGAAGGAGGGAACAGATTCATTTTAATTTGGTTCATTTCAATAACTAATTCTTAAATGCCTATTATGTTCAAAGATATGTGCTAAGTGCTGAGGATAGGGAAATATCTTGGACCTGTGATATTGTTGGTAAAGGCAATTCCTGGATGAGGAAACTCCATTCACCAGTGCAGATGATCACTATTAAAAAAATAGTTTTAAAGAGTTCTCTAAGTCACTTAGAAGAATTCATTTGCTCAGGATCACAAAGTTAGTATGTATAACAAACAGGTAGGGCTTGAACATATGTCTTCCTATTTTTGATTCTGGTTTTCTAAGCAGTACTTCTGTGCTATATTTCCTCTTAAGTAATGGGGATATGAAGACAAAATAAAAACAATTTCTTTCAAGGAACAACAGTTTTAGACATTCAGGAAGCCACTTCAAGCAGTCTAGACAGCTAAAAATCAGAAATTAGACAAGAAGTCTACAGATAAGGCATAGACAATAATAGCAAGAACAGTTTCATGTGAAGCCCCCCACCTTCTGAGGCAATAGCTACTGTCAGGAGTGGTCCTAGTTGTCCCAGTGTACAGCAGTATAGTCTTCTTCTGAATAGATTTACTCAGAGCAGAGGCAATATTTTCCCTCCTCACTACACAAAAGCAGTTTGTCATTGATGGAGGCTAGACACCTAGCTGGATAATAGGGGTGAGAAAGCAGGTAGTTAAGCAACTATTGATTTCTGTTAAATAGAGAATCTTAGGATCACTAGATTCTAAACTACAAATGACTTAAAAATCATCAATTTCAATGGGAGCATCTAGATGGTACAGTGAATAGAGTGCTGAGCCTGGAGTCAGGAAGACTCACCTTCCTGAGTTCAAATGTGGCCTCAGATACTTATTAGTTATGTGATGATGGGTAAGTCACTTAACCCTATTTGCCTTAATTTATTCATCTATAAAATGAGCTAGAGAAGGAAATGGCAAACCATTCCATCATTGCTGCCAAAGACAACCCCAACCCTCATGAAGAGTTGGACTTGAGTGAAAACTAATTGAGGCTTAGAGAATTAGAGTTACTTGCCCAACCCCATGCAAATAGTAACAGAGCTAGAACATGAACACGTCTTCTGACTTCACATCCAAAGCTAAATCTAAAATGGACTAAAAGAGGGATTACATATAAAACTGAAGGAATTGAAGGATATAGTGGCATTTCATTTAAGGACTTAAATGGTGAAGTCAGACTACTTTTTCTCAGAAAGGGCTAAGACAAAAGTAAAGAAAAAGGGATGTTCATATGTAATCCTTGGTATTTGACTTTTGGTTTACCTATACACATAAACAGATCAGCAAAAAATCTGAAATATTTAGGGGAATTTGGACCCACAGACTGCTAATAGCTGAATTTTAGTTATTATAGCAGCAATTATTGGGATTCTTCAGAAAAGGCTCTGATGCATGATTTTTTATATATATATATATATACATATATATATATATATATATATAAATGTGTATATATATATGCATGCACGTATGTATGTATGTATGTTTTGGTCCAAGTAGAGGTTAGCAGAACTGAATTTATGTAAACAAAAAAAGAAATATGAGGCACAAATTATAGCGCATATGTATACATGTATCACATATGCATACATGGAAACATGCATTTATGCCATATAAATATCTATGTCTAAATGTAAAAATATCTTGAACTTCAATAACATTTTATGATCATACATTGCATTCACATTCTAATCTTATTTTCCCCAACAATTCTATTTAATGAAGCAAATATTAATATTATTATCCCTGATTTCTAAATAAGGAAACTGAATAACACATAGTCTAAATGACTTATTCAAGGTCATTTAGCTAATCAGTGACAGACAGATCTTGAAGCTAGCCTAGGTCTTCGCATTCCAAATTCAGTGGTCTTTCCACTTCATCTTAAGTTGGCATCTGTGGAAAAAAAGAACAGTAAACAAATTACTTGCATACTTTTATTTTGTAAAATGGTTATTATTTTAAATGAGATTACTTCTGTGAACTGAAGAATTTATTAAGACATAAAAGCATTTCATGAAAAATATATCCAAATTTACATGAGATGTATTTCTGTAAAGTTATATAAAAACGAACTCATAATTATGTCCATAACACTGAGAATGGTTCTGTGTAAATAGGTTCTAAATAAATACTTCTTGATTGATTTATATTTTCCTATTGACTTACTCTTTAATTCCAGGGATGCTTTTTATCTCTATTGCTGATTAATCTTCACTTAGCAGTGACTTCTCATACTTTAGCTTTCAGTTTCTCTGCCTTCAGCCTCTCTTCCAAGCATTTAATGATGTGTAAGATATTCAAATGCATCAGAAGAGCTGCTATTTAAAGGAACCTTGGGGTGAATCCTTTGGTAAAGTGAAGAATCCATTTGTAATGTGAATAATCATCCTCTAATTAAGCTGTTTGTTCTATAAGTTCAGATTTTTACATATCAGCTCTCTTAAATTTGAATTCAACATCTACCACACACTAATACACAGTGTGCATTTGAGAAGGCAACATTTCCATGTTTAGCCAGTGAATGTTGACATCAGCTTCCTGACTAATGTTAAAGCAATCTCACTTATGTTTTAGGTTGATCTTTTCCATATATCATATCAGTTCTTAACTTACTGCTTTAGACCATGACAACATTAGCTAACTAACATTAGCATTAGCAAGTTCCAGAGTGTAGCCATAATAAAAATACACACAGTCATGGACATACACATCCACACACAAAGGACACTTTTATATCTGCATTCTTTTCTGAAGTGCTATGGGTTTTAAATAGAACTCTAACAAGCAATATGGTTAAGTAAATAAAAGTTAATAATAATAATAATAATGGAAACAAGTTTAAATGATCATAACTTTACAGACTATGTTCTGCTTGCTGCCTTGGTAAAAATCGAGGATGAAATGTCATGGTCTCCCTAATATTCTCATGTGGCTTAATACTTCCTAACATCTCCTGCTACAATCCTGATCTTCAAAATTGCTCTCCTTGTTTCTGCCTCCTGTCACTGCTCATGCACCCTTTAAACATCCTGTGGAATCTTTGAAGGCATTCCTTTACCATTTTCTGCCTTACTATCATGTATATTTCTCCATATTCATAAAATAGAAAGTTATTACTGACCTTAGATGAGGAAAGTGAGCCTCCAAGGAGATGTAGTAGCTTATTCCTGGTCAGATTGTTGAGTTAATGGTAAAGCCAGGAATAAGAACTGTATTAGAACTCAAGTTTCTTGTATTTTACATTTGGTTGATCATCTCTTCCATTACAAATTTCCTTCACTTTCCTAGGAAGCTTTGACTTTTTACAGAATCTCCATTTCCATTTTAATAATCCCAATCCTTCCCTTGGCTCTGCAAAGAAATTAAATTTAAATACATAGCCTACATTTTATCTTGATATTTTCTTTAGAAGATGGGAAAGGTTGAGAAGAATGAAAAAGGAAAAAAAATCAGAAACTCAGCCTTGCCATCATGAGAGCTAAATCTTTTCCTTTCATTAGAGGCCTTTATTTGGAATCTCTTGGGATGCAGAGAGAGCCAAGGCTTGCTTTGCCACTCCACAAGCTCTCTAGTTACCTCTGGAGATGCAGGAGAATAATCTGTATCCCATAGTCCATGTCCCTGTGGATAATATACCAGTGTCAGCATTAAGTGATGTGGCTTAAAGATAGTCTTGTCAGTCTAATTGATCTTGAGTCATTGCCTTTCCTGTCAGAACTGTCTGTCTCCTTACCCATAATCCTCATCACTTTGATAGCCCGTCAGGAATATAGGACTTGGCCCAGCCTTGCCTTCATCCAATAACATTATGAAATTGATACTGACACTTCCACTGGCACTAATTTCTCTAAGAGATTGGAGCCAGAGGACAAGTGGTTTAGTTTCATGGCAGTTAAGCTTTCCAAGTAGATCAAGATGGCCTATGATTGATTGGCCTGTACCCTTAGGAAAGAGGAGGAAGGAAGCAGATAGAGAGGGGAGGGGGAGGGGTAAAATGTATCATCATCAAGAGATATTTATTGGGCACTTGGGTGTGATGGTGTCATATGTAGATAATCAAAAGATATAATTCCCTCTGTCTTCCCCACTCCCATTGAAGAGCTCACTTTTAAAGAGCATGTCCCAGAGGTAGATTCCACAGCCTATAGTGTAGAAGAACTTTGTGAGTTAGAAAGTCAATTATGATGTTACTTCCCAATGACTAAAGGCCCAAAAAACCCAGCTGATTCTTCTTTTTGGTTCAGAAGCAATTTCTTCAGGTTCTACTGGCATCCCACTTGGGTGAAGGATCTCACATCCTTGGAAGCATTTAATTCTTTAGCCAGAGTCCTAAATGACTGGCAGATACCTGCTGAAGCAAGCTGCGGGCCAAGTCGGTTATGAAAATGGAAGAGATTTTGGTGTTTTGGAGGAGGGGGATTTAAAATGAATTTACCAGTATTATTTGATCTGGAATTGAAAGCTGAGAACAGGGCTACAGAAAATGATTCTTTCCTTGCTTGTTCTTTCTCTTAAGTAGATCACTGTGTACCTTGTGAGAAGAGGCTCTTCAGTTTGATTAAAAAAACCTTTTCTATCTGTAATATGTCAACATCTCTGGAGGTGAACATCACCTACTAAGCAACATTAAGCCTAAGCAGCATGTTCTTCTTGAAGTATTAGATTTGGGTTTTTGACATCTTTGAGTATTGATGTATCTATTAGGGGACAATTAACTTTATAACTATGTGAAGAACAGCTGTGTTTGTATCTGGGAAAGAGTAACTAGTAGACCTAGTAACTAGAAAAATTATCCATTTTAAATTTAATAATGTTTAATGAAATTTAAAAATAATGTATCTGTGACTATGAATATTTGTGTGTGTGCCTATGTGTGAAGGAAAAAAAAATACTTGTTTTGTTCTTCCTGTATTTCAAAGATGATCTCATTCATGTAAATGCTATCCAGATACACATGGGCACTTGGGTGACTGGTCAGTAGTACTATAACAGCATATAAAGCATGCCATATGAAAGGAAGAGATTAAAAAGTTGATATGGTGTTATTTCGATTGATTTTGCTGTTGTATTTCCACCTAAAGGTAAAGAGTAGACATGTTGGAAATCAATCGACCCTCTGCTCTCTCTCCACTCTTTCTGTGATACTGTTCGAATGAAATGCTTATATCATTTTTATGGTGTGTCTGTGATAGGGATGAGTGAGCCAAGAGATTAATAGATGCTGCTGAAGCCTTTACCCAGCTGCTGCCCAGCATGTGCAGGGAAATGTGCCAGCGGCTAAAGTTCAAGGTGTTTCTGAGGTGAAAGCCCCAAGATGTGTAAGCTACCAAGTAAGTATGAGAGATAAGATAAAGACCTAAAAGAGGTGGGAAGAACATTTCAGCTCTGAAGCCTAATAATGTCTGTCAGAGCTTCGAGAACTTTACTAGATGCACAGTTTAGAGGTGTTAGTTGTCAGAGCCCCCATTCTTCATAGGTGATAGAATTAAGGCCCAGAGGGAGGATCTAGCTGTCTTGATTGGTAAGTGAATGAGTATAAATTCATCTATTCTGTTATATCTAGCTGATTCCAGAACATTTTTTGGATTCCTCCCCTAGGTGTGTCTTGCTATCTACCCTATTATTAAGTACATAATGCTGCCTCATCAGTATTTACCTTTTGCTATGTCAATAGTAATCAAATGAATGATAGCATCTGGAAAGTTTGTTACAGTTTTCTTACTTATGGCTTCATTAACATTGTGATGACTTTACAGAACAAAACTCCCTTCCTTGGGCATAACTCCCCTATATGCATTGACTTTTTAAATTAGAATGTAAGTTTTTTGAGGGAAAGGACTGTTATACATTCGTATTTACATGGCCAGTGCCTAGCACATGGAAAATAAATATATTTTTTATATTAATTACTTCATTAAGCCAGTGACTTTTGCAAGGTAATTTAGCTAGTAAGAGGCAGAATTTGGACAAGAATTTCAATTTTATGAAACAACTATTAATAGCAGTATTTCCCTCTCTCCTCGTTCCCCTTGTCATGCACCACACTTAAGAGAGATTTAAGTTTGAGCCAGGTGTGACATGATTTGTATATGCTACATCATAAAAGTCCCTTTGGAAGGTTATGGAATGGGGCCATGAAGTCCCTCTGAAATCTTCCTCTGGGAGGTAAAATGTCATTGAGAGGAGGAATTCCTTATAGACAAAGGCTCCATTTATTTGTTCCCATCCTCATGTTTATTTCCTCACCTTTAATCCTGGTTTCCCTATGTTCTGGCTTCATTATCACTGCGTGGATGGAGCTATTACCTCCAAATGGAGTAGTGCACACATATGACTGAGAAAGAGCCTGTACAATAATATGAGTATAGGGATGAAACTAATCAGTTGGACACTAGGGCTCTCATGACTGGGGTAAGGATGGAAATCAATCATTTGATACTTACTCTCTACCATGTCTTCTATTCCCAAGGAATAGCAGATGGGAGTAAGTTTAGAGCCCAGGGAAGTTACATCTTAGTTCTATCAATCTCTGCGGGGGGGAAAGTATATGGTGTTTCCTGCAGTCAGAGTGCAGAAGGTTCATGTCTTTGGACAACCCTTCTAAATAGGGGAAACCCCAAGGGCTAATTGTGATATATGATAATGAGTCTAAGTTAAAATACTTATAGCTGTGTATCAATGTGAAAATAATTTCCTTTCCTTTAACTTAAGTTTTCTCATCTGTAAAATGGAGCTAGTAACAGCAGCTGCCTCACAGGACTCACAAACATGAGTTTGTGGGCATAATTATCTGTTAATATATGTTAATCAATTTGTGTTTTTAAAGCTCTCTACAAATATGAACTATTATTATTGCTATTACTATTATTATTTCTAACCCACATCGAATAGACACTGAATAAATGCTGGTTGACTGATTCTTTTTTTTTCTTGGTTTCTAATGGGGTTAACACTGGGCTCAGCATGCCATTTTCTGATATGTGCTTTCTTCTTTAACTGAATTTATTTTTGAACTTCTATTATAAGTGTTTTCTTCTCATTTTATAAATTATGTTGTTTTTGTTTTTTAACATGGTAGGAGACTCATAGTCTAAGTCCATAAACCACCCCTTCTTATAACCTTCATATAGTCAGTCACTAGAATTTGCTAAAATGACAAAAAAAAAAATCAGGGCCTCCCTTTTCCCAGAATTTTCTTGTTGACTTTGGAAATGTTGCTCTATCTATTACTTCCTGGCAGTATTACTCTCATCAGCTATCCCTCATGTCTACCTACAGTTTTCTTACCTCCTTGTCTCCACCTCTTGATTTCCCCAACTTCCTTTAAATCCCAACTAAGTGCCACCTTCTGCAATCCCTTCCCAATCTCCCTTAATACTAGTGCCGTTTTCTCTTTGTTATCTTCAGTTTATCTCATCTCAATCTTGTTTGTATGTAGTTTTCATGTTGTCTCCCTAATTAGATGGGAATTGATAGAGCTCGTTGGGAGCAGGGTCTGTTTTTGTATCCCCATAATTTAGAACACTGCCCGGCACATAGTAGATGCTTAATAATGCTTAATATCAGATTAACCAACAGAGAATTCATGTTCTTTTATATTTTGGAGCAGTTTATGATTATAGTTGAATCTGCAGAGACTCACCCCCTCTCTCCCTGGCTTCCCTACCACCATTGCCTTTCATTACCCTTCTTAGGATTCCTGGCAAAGAATAGAGGTTTCCAGGGAGTCTATATAGCCTGCCTGTATACTGTGCATTGTAATATTAACTAGCATTCATTTAGCCCTTGAAGATTACAAAGTGCTTTACACGTGTTAATTCATTTGATCCTCACAGCAGTTCTGTAATATAGATATTATTATTATCTATATTTAACAGAGGGAAAAAAACTGATGCATTCAGAAGTTAAATGATTTGCTCAGGGTTGCACAGATAATAAGTATCTTAGGCAAGATTTGAATTCAGGTCTTCCTAACTCTAACTTCTGCAATCTAGAGTCTACAAAATGCCACCTAGCTGCCTCAAGAGGAGAAAAAAAAGAAGAAATATCTTCTTGACTAAATAAGGAAGCAGATGAGACTATGTCAAGCACAGCTCTAGGGAACACATCCAGAATTGTTTTCATTGGTTCAGAAGAAAGGAAAGATCTAATGGGTTGAGTTTGCGAAGGCTTAAAATTCTATTCTTGTGGATGAGCTCAGGGATTCAGAATGACATAAAAGAAGGCTTCTAAGATTGTTTTCATGTGTTGTTCTGTAACTGAAAACTCATTATCAGTTTGGGAAACTTTAATTTTTTGTATTGTTACTGCAAGCTTCTTTGCTTTAGATCTGAGTGTTCTAGGGCTCTATCTTTATGTGCAATGAAGTTTATTCTTTATGAAGGCATATTACAGTTAGTAAGTAGTCCTATGAGGCAAACACTATAATGAATAAAACAAAGTTGCTTTCTCTGTGGCTCAAATAAGTTCATGTATGTTATAGAAAGGGAAGGCAAGGGAAGGAAGAGGAAGAAAAAAGGGAAAAAATGGAAAGGGAAGAGAAGAGAGGGAAAAGGAAGGAAGAAGCATTTATATAGTGCCTAATGTATGTCAGGCACTGTGTAAAGTATTTACAAATATTATCACATTTGTTCTCTAAACTTCAAATTATTATAAAACTATCAGTTTTTTTGAAAATGAACAGAAAATATCCATTACCCATAAAATGCCTCCTGGATTTTTTTAAAAGAGAGAAATAGCTAGTGATTCAATAAGATTTCTTGTTCCCTTGAAAAGGCTGGGCTTATTCATTCTCATGTACCTTTGAGAGGCTGTACATATGGTGCACATAGAAAGAGGCTTATAATCTCAGGGACTCCTAAATTCAAATTCTACCTCAGATATTAGATTTTTGGAAATTATGACTTCACTGAGCCTCAGTTTCTTCATCTTGAAAATGAAGAGTTTGGATGTGATGATCCCTAAGGGTCCTTTTGATTTTAACTCTATAGTTGTATGATCATGGCTCTATTTTGCTTTCTTTACTTTTTCCCATTGATATAGATATGTCTGTATTATAAAGAGATCTAATTTTGAATGTACCTGAGGAGTACACTGCCTCAGGTCATCTAGATAGTGAGTAGAAGAGCTGAGATTCAAACCCATATTTATTCATTCTGGGACTCTCAACAGTTAATCATACTTCCTTTCAAGGTGTGTGTGTGTGTGTGTGTGTGTGTGTGTGTGTGTGTGTAGAAGGATACTTGTGTACTCAAGTGGAGAGAGGGAAACAGAACTACGAGGAAGAGAGAAAGGAAGAAAGATGCTATTACTATTCCTTTGGATAGATGAAATAATTACAATTCTAAATAGAAGGGGAGGGGAAGAGAATAAGCATTTATGCTTGGCTACTAACTCCAGGTCTATGTAAAACTGAACAAATTTAGTCTTTGGTATCAGATTTTCGGTGCTCACATTCTACAGATTGATTTGATGTGTAGTATTACTTAATGAAGTTTGGACAGTAGAGGAAGGGGAAGAAACAACATGGAAGAAGAGCCTACTATGTGCCAGCACAGTACTAAGCACTTTACAAATATCTCATTTGATCCTTACCATAGTTCTGTAATGTAGATGCTATTATTATCCAAATTTTACAATTGAAGAAACTGAGGCAAATAGAGATTGAATGAATACCTCACCCATCTAATGTCTAAGCCTGAATTTGAACTCCAATGTTCTTGACTCAGAGGCTCAGCTGTGTCACCTGAGTGCCAGTAAAATCTGGGAAAAATCAAACAGAAAAGTGATCCAAGCATGAAACAGTATACAAAATGAATGATATCTTTTCCTCATAACTCAACAAAAACTGGGGTAAGAATTAGTAACTAGTCACTCAGGAAAACTCAAAATAAGAAGGATGTAGGCTTATAGATTGAGAGATCATCTAATTTCGCAGCGCTTTCAAATGAGGAGGTTTAGAGAGATAGTAAGTTACCTGAGAAAGGGAATTTGAATTCTGGTCCTCAAACTTCCAATTCAGTGATGTTTTTATTATACCACTCTGCCTTCTATCACTCCTTCATGTTTGCATAACACAGATATTGGCTGGAAGAGTAGATTGAGTTAATGAATTTCGAAATTTGAGTCATAGAGTCATTTCCAAGTCAGTCATACCATGTCACCTTGGATCAGTCAACTAAGCCATTTTTTCACATAGTATTGTTGTATGTTGTTCATTATTTTACTTATGTCCAATTCTTTAGAATTTCCTTAGAAAAGGTACTGGAATAATTTGCCATTTCTTTCTCCATCTCATTTACAAATGAGGAACTAAGGCAAACTGAGTTAAGTGACTTGCCCAGGGTCACCCAGCTAGTACATGTATAACGCTATATTTGTAGTCTTGACTCCAGGCCCAACATCCTATCCACTTTGCCACTTAGCTACCCCTTGCACTTAATATAGTCACTATAGAAATGCTTATTTCCTTCCCCTTCTCTTCTTTTTTTTGTATTGTAATTGTCACATATTCAAAGGAATGGCAATAATATCTTCCTTCTTCCTCTCTTCCCTTCTTCTATCTTCTCTCTCCCCACTTGAGTACACAGGCGCCCTCCTACATAAACACACACATACATACCTTGGAAGGAAATGTTATAACCAAATGTCAAGAGCTCCAGATTGAATAAATATGGGCTTGAGTCTCAGTTCTTCTAATCACTATCTAGGTGACCTGAGGCAAGTTCTTCCCAAGTCTGAACCTCAGTTTCTTCAGTTATAAATTAGAAATGTGAGAGTAGGTGATCAATATTCTTCCAGCTCAAACATTTTATGATGCCTTGTCTTATAGTGTGTTGTAAAATAGTATTTGTATACAAACTTTCAAAGAAGGGGATAAAGTACTGCCACTTCTACATGATTGCCCCATTATTTACTTTCATGCTCTTTGCTGTCCTTCATTGCTTGTGTCCATGTACTGTCTCATTGTATGTCCCGGGGTATAATTAGCTTCCTGTACTAAAGCATAGTGTTAATGGAGGCAAAGTCTAGCAATGCTACAGAGACCATTCCTCAAAATCCAGCCATTTATCTCATAATTGTCTACCATGGATCAAAAGAGGATGTAGGAGAAGGAGTAAGTAACTCGGCACAACCCAATAACACTACTGGGGAAATGATTCTAAGGCAGGTTGAACTCTGAGGCTCAAGAACAGGTTTTTTTTTTTTTTTGTAAAAATATAATTGTATTTTAATATAATCACTTTCTTTGGTAAGTTGACGCATTTTATTTTATGCATTTAAAAACAGTATTCCAAGAAGGGTTCTATAGGCTTTACCATTTTGCCAACATGATCCATGACACAAAATGGTTAAAAACCTAGCTCTAACCAAAGTATTCTTCTGAAGGCACATCAGGAATGTCATCTTGTTTGCAGTGAGATATCACAGGCTCAGAGACCATACTCTCCAAATCAGTACTCTTCCAACTTTTTGTATCTTTTATTCCTATCACTATAAGAAGCATATTTATAAAGTATAATTATTTAGTTTTGAATTATATACATGTATTACTGTGCAATTCAGTTTGTATAACTAGAAATACAAAAAGTGGGAGCAGGGTTGATTCATCAGAAAGTATAGGGCCCAATCCTTCCCTTCTACAGCTAAAAAATGGAGGGGTTATGCTGGGAAGTGATGGTAGTGGTAGAAATTTAGCCCATGTTGTATGGCTGCTGTCAATGTCCTCTTACTTTCTAATTGCACCAAAAGACTGATGACTGGGATAGGAAAGGGTAAAGGGGTCTTGCACAGAGTCAGAAGAACAAAGGGAGTGAGGGAGTTTTGAGGAATAATAGGTTAAGGGTAAGCATGGTTTTGTTGGAGACAGTCTCCATGATTGGCTACTGCAAAAAGAGTGGGAATCTGACCCATTTGCCTGTCCTTCAGTTGATTAGTAACGTACCTTTCAGGGTCATGCAGCAGCCCCATTAGGGCCATTTTATGACCAATACCAAATTAAATAACACCAGTAAGACTGAAAAATCCCAGTGCCTTATAAAGGTAAACCCTAAATTTATATTATTTATGGAATTCAGTCAGAAAAGAAGATCTTATATTTTTTAGAAATGAAAGAGAACAATCACACAAACTGAGGGTCTATAGTGCCATGAATGTCATAATGGCAATGCCATAGCAAAAAAAAATTAGTAAGTAAATTAGGAAAATAGAGGCAGTCAAGTGTTGGTTCCTAGGCTCCCCATTCCCAACTTGTGAGCACAGCACGCATATGCTTGGCCCATGGCCCACACCTGCCAATAAAAATTAAGAAATTGATTTCCTTTTGTTTGCCTCTGAGGACAAAGCTCTTTTTATGAGACAGTAAATGGAATCCCTCTCTGAGCACTGCCGGATTTTTAATTGTATTTGTTGTGCTTTCACTTACTCTGTTTTATGAATTCTCATTCCAGCTTTGTTGGTGTGAAGCTCACCCCCAGGGATAAGACAGTGTTTGATTTTTATCAGTGGGAAAAGGTTGGGATTTTTAAACTATTTCTTTAATCTGAAGGTCGGGACTGTCCTTTTCTTTTGGAGGCATTAAGGAAACACAAAACACATTCAGGTTTGTTTTTATACTCTATATTGCTCTGAATGAACTATAAGATTTAGGAGACTTTTACCAATTGGTGGTCTTGACCTAGCACTTTGAGGAATTGAGGATTAACACTGAGCTTTCATTGAGACTGTGAAGAAGAGATATTTCGAGGTAAATCACAGTGCTATGGGCTTTTCAGTTCCATGTTTGCCATGTGTGTTTGCTCTGGGTGTGCTTGTGTGTATGTGTCTGATAGTATGTTGTCTGAATCAAAGCTTCTTACACAATTGCGAATTTGTCAAATCCCAAAATGATGCTTATGTACTCTCCTTCCTGAAAGAAAGAGAGCTGGTTTACTGCCTGCCAGATAGAGCATGGAGGTGGTTGGCTAGAGTAAGGGATTTCTTGAGATCCATTTTGGTCTTTAGTTCTGTGATGTTTACAGAAATGATCCTTGTCTTTACAGTAAAACCAAGATTTGGGTAATAGGGAATTGTCTATAGATGAGCTTTCTTTAGTGATTATACTGATTTGATCAGTCAATGGAGGTTACATTCCCTATTGTAACTTTGAAGATATTTCACTTTTTTTCTTTCAGGATAATTTGATATATTCAATTCAGCAATCATTTATTCAGAACTTTGTTCAGAGAATTCCACTCGGAACAACTATAAAGACTGATGAAATGTTTTTGCCCTCATTTAATTTTACTATTTTGTCCTTTATTTCTCAAAACATTCTAGGATCATGGAGGTCAGCAAATCATAATTGATTTCAAGGGAGTTTTGAGATCCTTTACCTCACAGAGTATGATATAAAGTCCTCAAAAGTTAAAATTTTGGTAGAGTTAGGATGACAAACAAATTTCCATAATATTAGGTTACTTATAGAATTTCCAGAGTACATACACACACACACACACACACACACACCCCTTTCTCCCCCCCACACACACACTCAGCCATACACAGAATTTCAGAATTGGAAGGGGCCTTTGTCGCCATTTATTTTAACCCACTTGTAAATAACAATTCTACTTTACAACGTATCATGCAAGTGTTCATCCAGTTCTTTGCTTTAAGATTTACAAAGTTGGGGAGCTCATTTCCAGAGGCATTCTACTTCACATTTGGATAACTCTAATAATAAAGAATATTTTCTTTTTAGAAATCATAAATTTGCCATTTTCAACATATTCCTTATTTCTAATTTTGTTTTTTGTAGTGGAGCTTAACAAGTCTAATCCCCCTTCATTATTACAATTATAAATATGTTTTTTTTCCAGGTTAAACATCCTTACTTTATTCAATCAATTATATTATTATTATTATGCATAATTATTAATAATAATAGCAGCTACCTCCCAGAGCTATTGTGAAGATGGAAAGAAATATTTGCCAAGTACTCTTCCAACTTTATAAATGCTAGCTGTTATAATTATTAATTATTGATAGTAATAAATTAATAATAACCACAATCATAGCTAACATTTACATAGTACTTTAAGATTTGCAAAGTACTTGACATATATTTGTTTTCATTTTCAAAACAGCTCTGAGAGGTAAGTGCTATTATTATCTCCATTTTATAGATGGAAAAATTGGGACAGACAACAATTAATTGATTTATCCATAATTAAACATTTAGTAAATTTCTGGGGCTAGATCCGATATTAGGTCTTTCTGATTCCAGGTCTAGTATTCTATTGACTATGCCAATATAAGGCTCTTTATTGTCCTTTAATCTCTTCAACTTGTTAATTAATAAACCAATCAGTTAATATTTATTAAGAGCTTCTTAAATGCCAGACATTATGCTAGGTGCTGGGGACACAGAGATTAAAAAAAGGTAAATATCTTTTGTCTTCAAGGAGCTTACATTCTGTCAATGTCTTTACAATATCCACAATGTGATCTAACCATGTCAGAATACAAAGGGAATGCCACCTCCTTCTTTTTAGGTTTTTTCCTCTCTTAATGCAGCTTAGATTGAGGTTATCCTTCTTGGCTGACATGTTATACTATTCAATCATGTTAAGTTTGCAGACTTCTAAAACCCTCAGATTCTTTTCAGATTAATTTCTACTGGTTATGCATTTTCCATCTTATATTTGAGAATTCAATGATTTAGAATATGAGTGTGAAGCTTTATGTTTATCTTGATTATAATTCATCATATCAAATCTGGCCCAGTGGGTCTTAGATCTGATTTATATTCTGCCTCTGCTATCTAATGTGCTAGTTATCCTTTTTTAGCTATGTTCTATGTACAACGTTGTTAGGGATATTATCTCTGTTACAGCAATATTCCATATATTGGCATACAGAAGGGAGAGAAATGAAGTTCTAGACTCTTGTAGCAAAAGGTACTAATGCTTAGGGTACTGGGTAGATACTTTTGGAACAGTACAAACTTGGCTCTGAGGTATGAATTATTTTATTTGGGAAGGTGCTGTTGGTTGAAGGCTCTCCTTTGTCATTCACCTCTTCTATCTTGGACTTCACTAAATTTACCCATGGTCAATTGATAAAGGCCTTTTGTAGGGTCTGCAAGGGCATCCAAGGAAATTCTAGATCATAGCTGTTCTTACTTTGAGGAGTTTTGAGGAGCCCATATCTCTAATTAAAACCACTGTAGTTCAATGATATCTGATTTGAATTCTCCTTGACACAGAAAACCCTGATCAGTTCTTCTTATCATTTTTATTTAATACGTTTAAGAAAAGAACTCAAAGAGGAATCCCACAATGTGAGTGTCTCCTCTGAAACAAAAAGAGACAGGAAAGAAAGGTATGAGAGCATGGAGATTTTGTGTGAACTGTCCTGCTGTGGGAAAGAAAAACAAGTAAACACTTGTTGGAGACATCAGGCTTTCCTTAATTACCCAATTTATCTATTATTCTATGTGTGGAAGAACAAAGACCACTGCATGTCTCAAAATAACACAACAAAACCCAACAGGTTGGAAAAAAAGATTAATGTCAAGAGAGCTGTGTCCCCTTGCAGTGCTTTTTCAAAAGCTCGAACTTAGTAAAAAGGCTTCAAGGTAGTTTTTTTCCCCTATTTCTTTTTGTTTATTAGAGCTACATTATAAAATAATTGTGCAATTAGAAATGGATTAGTGACAGGACAGAAGCAGGAGCAGGTAAAAGATGGTCTCTATGTATGTCGGGAATTCAGATACAGGCGGCTTTACTCATTTTCTTGACCTGCTTAGCCTCTGGCAGCTTCAAGAAAATAGAAGACAACTCCCTAGACATCTGAGGTTTTCTCCATTTTTCTTTTCTCCTTCAGTATCTTAATAAGATTCTGTGCTCTGTTTATTAAGATAGGAAGAAGAAGTGCTTCCCCCTTCAGGGCCTCCATGCTTCATTAAGAGTTTTGTTTTTGTTTAGCCATGAGAGGTGCTTCAAAATGCAGTGAAAGAGAAAACAAAGAAGAGAGGAAAGAAAAGTGGTCCACATGGATGAAGGCATCACATTAGCTTTGTGGTCATCATGGAGTCCTAGTAAATTACTGGGTTCTCTGCCTTTGAGGTGAATGGGAAGTTTCACTATTAAATGAGAGTGTGTATAGGAAGATCTACTGATAGTGGACATAATGGTACATAATGTAAAGAGGAGTTATTTTTCTAAGGCATGTATTAGGGATATGTCAGACCCCTTCCTTCTCCTCAAGAGTTATCAAATTTGACAACTATTGTCCCCTGCTAGTGATTCATGTGAGGATAAATGATACCACCAGAAGGAAGCTAGAAAATATGTTAAAAATGGTGAAGTCCTGGCCAAAAAACTTGATATATTGAGGGACACAGTTGGTGTTTACATCACTGCCACTATTTGAAAGCAGGGGTTTCCAAAGTGAAAGGCAGATTTGGTTAAGTGAACAGCTGACTGAGAGGTTAATGTCTCAGAAAAAGTATTTTTCTGGATATTGCCTTGGCAAATGATGGACTATACCTAACAAGGAATGGAAAAAAAATCACATTTACCTGGAGACTTGCAAATGGTATTTAAATTGAAAAAGAAAGGGGAAAAAGAAAACTGTCCACATAAATCTGATAAGCCTAGTACCACCAAAGAAACATGTATAATATGAAGAACAGCATAAGAGAGGATCAATAATTTCCAAGAGATAATCTCTGAGGAGAGAGAGCAATAGAACAGAGAACCTCATATATTTGTATGCAGATACATAAAGAATAATTAATATATGAAATTGGACTTCAAGATACAGATTTGACTTCATAGATTTCATTAAGACTTGTAAGATGGGACTCATGAATGTCATTTGGCTTGGAAAGAGTATATTTTATTTCAAAAGAACAGAATAGATGAAATAGGGATGTAAGGAGTGACTGAGCTGTGTAATTTTTAAGATTTTATGAACAGTGAGCTTTGAAAGAACTTCAAGAAGAGGAAAATCTCTGCACCTCTTCATTCTAGAAGATCACTTTAGCCCTAGAAGACACTCCTCAGAAGTATCTTCTGCTCCTGGGGTCCCTCCCTTTAATTGGAGGATGGAGGGCTCCTTCCAGAACTAACATTTAATGAGAGCACCAGACGAACCATTTCTTCATTTCTTACCCATGCTGTCCTTCTCTGTACTGTTGTGTCACTGCTCTCATCCCACCAGTAATTCCTCTCCCCTCTTTCCAGTTTTTTCTGCATTGTCTTCCCCATTAAAATGAAAACTCTTTGGAGTTGGGGGAGGGCTGCCTATTTTTTTGTTTGTATTCAGATTCTTAGTGTCTAGCATAGAGTAAGCACTTAATGAATGCTTGGTGGTTTAACTTTTTGCAGGACTAGAAAATAGCAAATATTTGATACCATTAAAAAAAACCAGGATGAATTTTGCAAATTATAGACTAGTTCTGATAACATTCCAGAACATCTTACTAAGTTTGTAAATGCTTGTAAAGAGAAGCAAGAATCACTAAAAACCAGGATGATTTTTTTCAAAAATTAAAAACAGGTCATGCCAGACTATCTAGACTTCCTTTTTTTTTCTTTCAATAGTGAATTAAATTGGTTAATGATGGGGAGGCTGTTGAAATAAGATTAAAGCAAAAGATAAAGACTATATCTCATGCTGTATATTAATAAAATGAAAATACATGAGCTCTTTACATGAATTTGGAATTGATTTAATAAAATCACCTAAAAGCCTTTAACTATTAGATGTTAACTTTGAAGGAAGTCTTTAACATAGTTCCCCAGAGATCAGTCCTAGGCCCAGACCAATGACTTGGTTAAATTATACCTAAAAGATTTGCCAAAATTTCCACTAACCTTATGCTTGGAGGGATATCTAACATGTTGGATGAAAGAGTCTGTATCAAGAAAGATTTTGGCAGATTAGAATGATGAAGTGAATTGGATAATATGAAATGCAATATAGATACATATCCAATTTTCCAATTGGGTTGACAAAATCAGCTTCATTAATACAAGATGAAGGAAATAGGGTAAAACAACAGCTGGTTTGAAGAGGATCTGGAGTTTTAGTGGGTTACAAAATGTCAACAGTCATGTAAAATGACAGCCAAAAAATTATCTTTATCCTAGGATGCACTATAAGAGACATAGTTTTCAGTATGAGAAAAGTAATATTTATATTTTATTGTGCTCTGATCAGGCTATGTATAGAGTTTTGCTTTTTGCCCTAAATATCCCAATATAGGAAAGACAGATGAGTTGCAGGAAGTTCAGAAGAGGGCAAAAATAATGGTGAGATGATTTGGAAACAAACCATATGGGGATCAAAGGAAGAAACTGAAGATATTTAGCTTTCCAAAGGGAAGACAAAGAAGACATCATAATTGTTTTCATATATTTGTAGGGCTGTTATATGAACCAGTGACTAGATTTGTTCTGCTTGACCTTAAAAGCCAGAATCAAGAAGAATGATGGGTTTAAGTTTCAGAGAGGCAGATTTTAGCTTTATACAGAAATATAATCTTATCTTCTAGTAACTGTAACTGCTGTCCCAAAGTAGAATAGGTTGCCTTGGGAGGTAGTAAATTCCATTTTCTCTTCATCTGAAGTCTGTCAAACTCTAATGGGTGATCAACTTTGGGTGATATTGGATAAGGAATACTTGTTCAGCTACAGGTTAGACCAATTGGCTTCTGAAGACTCTTCCATGCCTTAGATTTGTAGTTGTGAGAAGGTTATATTAAGTGTCTTCTATATTGATTTAATATTAGGATATAAGGAAGAAGTATAAGACTTGGCACAAGCCTTGTGGAGAAAGTAGATTTAAACTAAGGTGGCTTCTGTCACTAAGTATATGTGACCTGTAATTGAGTTCTAGCTCTATTACTAACTTGCTGTGTGGCAAGTCACTTAACTATCTGGGTTGCAATTCCTCATTCTATATTTTGGGATTGTGATATTCTGTGTCTCAGTTACTTGTGTTAGGATCCTATAAATCAGTCTACTAATCAATATGTTCCATGAAGGCTGGGACCACATAATCCTTATCCACATCATCTACATCACCATTTCTTACCTAAACTTTTTTGTCTTTCCTAGTGCCTGCCATTGTGCTGTGTATACAAAAGTATTTACTCCTGCCTGTCAAATTGAACTGATGTGAGATAATTGAAGGAGAAAATGAGACAGGCTTGTTTCTCTGGAAGACTAGACTGTAGTTCTAACCTAAAGATTTTATTTATCCCAAAGAGAAAGGATGGGAAGAGATAAAAGGAAAAAACTAGGAAAGAGTGAATATCTACAGGAAAACATAAATACATTCACTAATCATAGAGAATCTCTCCAGAGATGCTTATTATAGAAACAGAACTAAAGGAGACCTTCAGATGTCATTTAACCCATACTGATGTATTCAGACAGGATTGAAAGTAAACTGAACCAAATCAATGGCATGTCCCTACTACTAAACTTTCAGGAACACTCTCTTCTCATTCATCAGGCCTGAGCATTCTCTTAGAATATTGTTCAAGGGGCAAAGTTTACAGTGGATTTCTAAAAAAACTGATTTTATTGCTGGACAAAAAAAATATTAAAAGCATTTAGGCAACAGTATATTGCAGCTGTTTCATATAATCTCAGACAAATTCAAACATTTGTCATGGTCAGGTTCAAGCTCTCTGACGCTTGTTGAGTGAAATTAAGGGCCATTAAGTTGTATTTGCTGGTCTTCCCTTTCTTGTGGCTTTACAGGTATCCTTCCTTCTTCCTTGAAACTTTGCCTACCATTTTGCCCATGGAAACCACTTTTTCCATTATCTTTGACAGATTGGCAATGGATTCTGTATTGGAAACATTTTTGAGTATAATAACTAAATCATAGCATGTACTCTGGTGTCCATGTGTTTAATTCAGCAACCATTTTTAACTGAAGGTTCACTGAACTTAAAGGTTCACCTTTAAGTGAAGGTTCACTATTCACAAATAGTTTCAGCTGGTATACTTTACAGTACTGACACACATGCCGGTCAAAATATTGTACTGTCAACAGCACTGTTGGGTTGCATATAATACTCTGATAATTAACCTTATAAGATTCTTTTTGGACAACCTTTTAATTCCCCTAATCCCTCTTCCTCTAAACCTCTCTCATGAATTGGGGGTAAGGGTGAGAATATAAGAGTGAAAAAGTTGATAGTATTACCTAAGGCCATCTGAGAAATTTGAGTTGGTGCCTGAGGGCTTACACCAGGCTTTTGTTGTTGTCTTATTTAGTATTCTTCATTAAGCCATTGGAGTCTTGGTGATGTTTTCATAGAGTTATAGGGTTTTAGAGTTTTATGGAACCTTAAAGATCTAATTCAAATCTCTGCCTGATGAAGTAAACCCCTCTACAAAATCCTGACAAGTAGTTTTGGTGGCCCTTATCATTTCCCTTCAGATGTCTCTCTGGTTTTTATATGTCTCTCTCCATTGTGCTATACATTTGTAGGTGAATAATTATGGGCAGGTGAAGAAAAAAATCAAGAAATGATAGCTTTCAGCATACTGATGATAACATTTTAACTTGAAAATTATTTGTCTTTGTTTCCTCCAAAGCACTGAGCATAGTGCTTAGCACATAGCAGGTGCTGGATAAATATTTGTGGAAAGAAGGAAGGAGCAAGGAAAATTGACTGAGAATAAATTGCATCATTTATATAGACAGAAACAAGATGCAAACAAGATGCAAACCACATGCAATTTTAAAATGTACTTTGTGCATTTCTCCATCTTCCCCACCCTCCAATTAGAAAAATCTTTTGGAGACATATCAAAACTTGTTTCAAATCCTTTTTGGAAGAAGCAGACATATACATTTTAAATAAACAAATAATAGTAATACTTATACTTGTATAGATTTTTTTGAATTCTTTCTAATATATCAATTTACCCTTATAAATTGCCTATGAGTTAAGTCAGGGTAGGTATGATTATCTCCTATTTTATAAAGGAAGAAACTGACTCAGAGAGGTTAAATAGTCTGCCAATCTCATAGGAAGTAAGCAGCTGGAGTTGGATGGGAAACCAAGTTTCCTGACTCCTATTCTGGTGCTCTTTCCAGAATATTTTATTTTTTATTACTATTAAGTTTCCTCTCATTAGCTTTGGACTATTGTTCTAGGCTTGATTTGGGCCATCATTTTAACTTGTCGAGATTTTCTTGGATTCTAGTTTTTTTTTTTCACATAGTACATTAGCTATCTCTTTTAGATTCTTGTCATCTGCAAATTTGATATAACTGTGCTATTTAAGTGTTTATTCAAATCACCAATTAAAAGTATTGAACAGAATAGGGCTAAGGACAGAGCCCTGAAGCACTCTACTAGAAATTTCCAAGCATGTTGAAATCAATCATATAAACATGCTTTTTTTTTTAAAGTCCAATCATTTAAGCAGGTGAATTCATTCAACTATGCTGCCATCTAAGTCACACAACTAACTCCATGTTTTCTCACTCAAAATTAAAAAAAAATAAAAAATTATTTAACATGAAATTAGGAAAAAATAAAATAGTACTAAAAGTTTATAATGAAAAATATAGAATGAACTAGAACTATGACATTAGTTCTCCAATAACATTGTCAAAAAATGGAAATAAAGTTAGTCTGGTATGACTTGTTCCTGATTAACTTATTCTGAAGTATAATGATCACTTCCATTTCCCAGTATTTACAAGCCATCTTATTAATCAATCCATCAGTGATTGATCTTTTTAATAATGTTTTAGAATCTTGCCAGGAATTGAAGTCTGTCTTACACACACACACACACACACACACACACACACACCCCAAAAGTGGCTCAACAATTATATCTACATCTACAGTTTTTCTCAGTGTCCATAGATATAGTTCATCAGTGTTCAGTGACAAACTCCTAAAGGACAATTAGGTGCTCTTCTAATAT
The DNA here is from genome assembly GCA_023553655.1 of Myrmecobius fasciatus. Lineage (NCBI taxonomy): Eukaryota > Metazoa > Chordata > Mammalia > Dasyuromorphia > Myrmecobiidae > Myrmecobius > Myrmecobius fasciatus. Next base: position 23,423 of record JAJPUD010017456.1, read on the forward strand.
TTTCCCACTTATCTTGGTTTTCAATAAGCTAATTACCTAGCTGTATCTTATTATCATATTCCTTGGGAGAGAAAATGTAAGCAAAATGGGAATTGAATAGTTCTGCCTAATTTGTGGGCATTATGAAAACATTTACCCCATTAAAGTCCTTTGTAGTTAACACAAATTCATTCTTTCTTTTAGTATTCCTGACACTCTCATTACAGAACTATACTGTTCTTTTGCATTTATCCTCAGGGTCCTGTCTTTGATTTGGCTTAAATATATGACTCTTTTTAAAAATAGGGAGACAGCACAGAATAATGGAAGACATACTGGGGAGATCTAGATTCAAATCTCACCACAGTCACTTATAGCTGTGTTAGCCTGGACAATACACTTTACCTCCCCACTTCAGTTTACTCAGCTTTTAAGATAAGGGGGTTGGACCTGATGATCTTTAAAGTCTTTAGTAGTGTAAATATCTGATCCTATGAGAACTATGATTCTGGTATCTGAATTGGTCAATAAGTCTGTTACACTCCCCTTCCCTGCCCCTCCATTTACTCTTACCATGATAATTTACTTTTATCAACTAGAGAGTGCTTTTTTCTATTGTATATAATAAAGTAGATTATTATGGAAGTGAGTTACACTTTTCAGTATTTCATGGCTATGCTGTAGAAACAGCATTAAAAAGAATTTTAATGTAATATAACTTGATGACTCTGGTAATCATTTTTCTTTTCCTGCTGTGATGTAAACTTCCTTGGTTCCCTGATCATGTCTCTCAGTTTGAGCCATTATGAGGAATATCTAGGGATCATTAGAAGCTTTTCTCATTGGTTTCTGTTCTCAGGCAGATGGGTAGTGTAGTGGGAACAGTGCTAATCTTAGAGACTGGATGATCTGAATTTGAATTCTGTATGATCCTGGGCAAGTCACTTAATCTTTTTAAACCACAATTTCCTATAAACTGGGGATAATAATTGCACCTACCTCCTAGGGTAACCATCTAATGAAATAACATGCACCCTGCCTTGAAAACCATAAAACCCCATGTAAGTCTTAACTATTATTATTCTAGATACTTGGTACTGGCAGAGGATGAGAAATGTACCAAACGTACCAGATGGGGCTGGAGCCAGATGCCAAACCTTGACTGATGACCCAACTTTCTCTGTGTTGTGATTTGAGCAGGTCCTGTGGCTGTAATAAGTGGTGAGGAGGATTCAGCTAGCCCACTCCACCACATAAACCATGGTATCACCACACCCTCGTCGCTGGACGCCGGGCCGGACACAGTGGTGATTGGCATGACGCGAATCCCTGTCATTGAGAACCCTCAATACTTCCGACAGGGACACAACTGCCACAAGCCAGACACATGTGAGTACTTGAGTTGAAGGGTCCCCCTTTGGAGGGAGGGGCCGGTTGGGCCAAAGATCCAGGACTGGGGATTCTTGTACTAGGGATTCATTCTCTGCCATCTTCCACTTCCTGCCCACTTCCAAATAGGCTCTCCCTGACTGGCTCTGGAACTGGTATGAAGAAGAATCTCTATTGTGTTCCGAGTCAGCAGGGGAAGAAAAGGTTCAAAGCACTGTGGAGGGAGGGCCTTACCTTCTGCTGCTTTCAGTAGCCTCCTGCCCTCCTGCCTGTCCCAGGATATACTCAGTGATTTTCCCTAAGGACGTCTATTTATTTCCCAAGTCAGATAAAACTCAGAGGAAATTGGGAAGAGAGGTCAGAGGCAAAGCATCTGGTCTGATGAAAAGAAGTGAAAGAATAAACAAGACAAATCCTGGCTGTGACCTGGTCTGTGCCTTTACTAAAGACTATCTATGGCCAGCCAGAGTGCAATGCAATGAATAAGCAAGGCTCTTACAAAACCTGTGGCTATAGTAAAGAAGGAATGAATGGGAAGAAAGAACTATTCAAATGTAAACATTCTCTAGCTTCTTCTCTTGGGGGAAAGACTGGGCTTTGAGTGTGCTGTCACAAAACTAGCTATGCCTATGGGTAGAGAAGGATTCCCAGCATTCCTAGAGTTCCTTGCCACTTTGCCTAACTAGCTTAGAGGACTCACTTCCTTCTCTTTCCTTTGCATCTCTTCTTGCCTTTCTGCTCCTTGTTGTTCCCTTTCTTGGACACTTGGACTTGCCTGAATGGGTTCTTCCTTAAGGCAGTACTTGTCTCACATGACTGCATCTTCTCTCCAGACCCACTCTGTGCCCAGAAGAACCAAACCTCCATTATTTTGCCAGAGGAAGGACTGGATATTTGGTTGGACAGCCCAAACATCTGAGGTTTCTCGGCTATTACTTAGCCATATATAGATACTAGAATCTTGGAGTTAAAAGAAAGTTTGATCCAAATGCCTCATTTACAGATGAAGAAATTGAGACCCAGAGAGGTGAAGTGAGCTCTACTTCATTGCCCCCCTCTATATACTTAAGGCTACCCACCTATTTTTCAACTATTTGAGGGTGAAGATATATCATAGCATTCAATGATTTTTTTTTCTTTCTTGGGCAGCCATCTAATTTTCTTACACCTCAGCCAAACTGATTCAGGAAAAGAGTTTTATTCAATACTGCCAATGCCCATTCATTTTGGGGTCACAGTAGGTTATGACCAAACTCCTTCCTTAAATCTTTTTTTCTAATGATAAGGCTTTCAGTGAGATAGCTGAAAGAGACCAGAGAATAGAATCATTCAGGTAGTAGATGTCTGCATCCCCAAACTGCTGCTACCCAAACACTTGTTATCTTCTAGCTCTGGGAAAGAGACTTAAATTCAGAATAATAGCTGTATCAATGGCAAGTAGAGGGAAGGGTGGGAGAAGAGATAGAAAGAACTCATATTGTAGGCATGAACATATGGAAATAATAGCATTGCTTTGACTCAAAATCCTCTTTAGAGTCCAGGCTTACTCTAGACAATTCTTGGTGCTTCTCAGTTGTGAAGGGAAGAGTAATTTCCTCATGGGATTATTGGTACCATATTATATTCTAGGACTGATGATCAGAAGCCTTCTGGGGAGGCAGCTGTCTTTGATTAGGCATTTGAGAGCCACTGGATTGGAGATGTTCACTTTAGCTAAGCCTCTGTGATCCAGGGGCAGAATAATCTGACCCTTATCTACAATGTATTAAACAATAGTGATGAAACAGTCTTTTTGTGCAGTGTGCACATTATACCCTAAGGCTATTATATACCAACAAGTAGGGGTGAAGGGAGGACCTGATAGAGATCATTGGCCTGTATGTTTCTTTCCAATCAGTCAAAGGATTATAGAATGCTAGAGCTGATTGAGAATCTCAAGGTACTCCAGTCTAACTACTCTCATCTTAACAGATGTAGAAACTGACACATTGGAAAGTGAAGTAATTTCTCAAAGGTCATACAATTAGTTAATGGTAGATGTGACATTTGAACCTAGGCCTTCTGATTCCAAATCTGGTGCTCTCTGTTGTTATTCTATCAATGTATAGAGGACCTTAGCTATAATATCATTCCTGCAGCTTCTTGATTTTAGGAGAACCGGAGATCTGTTTATATTGATTTTTTTTTATTATCAGATCCCTCCTGAATTAATTGCATGAAGACTCAGAATATAAAATTGGCATTGAGGCCCATCTGGGGAAAAATAGATTTTTGAGCCTGAGGGGAGTTAGAAAAAAAAGCTAGTAGAGGAAAATCTTATCAGAAGGGTAGAATAATATGATTGTAGTTTATAGAATAAGCTAGCTATAGAAAAAGGGCCTTTGAAAAGGACCCTTATATTTTGTCCTGTGAAAGAACACAGGATAGTTCCCAGTTTTTCCCAGAAAACATGTATAGTATGAAAATCAACATACAGGAGCAATGTATCCAGACTTGACTAATCCTCTTCCCTCTGTTAATCCTCTGGATGATTCAGAGGCACACTGATGGGAGCACCCCACTTCTCAGTAGAGATTTACTAGCTAAGACAGCATCAAGGGCTCTGATTACAAAGACTTGATCAGTCTCTGAGAACAGACTCCAAGACACATCCTAGGGTGCAATGAGACACTATCATAAATAATTAAATCCAAATGCTTCTTGGCAGATAAATCAGCAAAGTACATTTTGTGATGTTATGAACCAGACTACAGTCCCTCCTTTTGGAGGAGTGGGGAGGGAAGGAGAGGTGGGTAAGAGGGGAGGAATGCTCATTTTGTGGATCCCCAGGGGTCTCACAATATGATTCAACAAACATATCAATTTAATCAACATATTATGGGCAAGACATTCTGTGAGGCACCAGGGAATACAAAGATGAATAATAATGACAACAATAATAATGATAATAACTTATATCTATATAACACTTTATGCTTGAAAACACTTTCACACACATTATCTCTTTTGATAAGACCCAGTCCCTGCCCTCAAGGAGCTAAAATTGAGCTGAACATTGTGATTCCAAAGAATGGAAGGAAAAAGGGAACTCCTATGCCCAAGCATCATTATTTCCTGAAGCTATAACAGCTGAATATTCCTACTGTTGGCTGGGTCAAGGACCAATGTTCTTTGCTTTTATCTATGTTTTAATTATAAATGATCTTGCATGTACTGGCATCTAACAAAATGTCTGTTGAATAGATTGCATCAAATTTCTTACTGGTGTGATTTGTTTGCTTGATATTTTGTCTCTCACTTTGTAAGTCATTAATTTGATTCATATTTTTCAATCTCTGTTAATTTCAACATGCCCAGTTACTTGTGAAGAAGTATTTTTATACTTTGGAATGGGATATAAATTAGTTTTGTATGTCCAGATCAAAGTATATGACTGCCAAATCAGGGTTTCCTTCCCTGTTCCTTCTCCTCAAAATCCTGGTCCAGGTTAGAGCTCTAATCAAAGAATAAAGAAATTTTATATTTGGAATGGGCCTTGAAAGTCATTTAATATAATTCCTATCTGAAATATGAATCCTTTCTACCATATCACCTGAAAGTCACTCAGCTTTTGTCTGAAGGACCTTCAGTAATAGAGATCTTAATACCTTTCAATTCTAACTTGTTAGAAAAGTTCTCCTTATATTGCTAAACATATATACAGCTAAAATCTGCTTCTCCATCAATTATAATCTTTATAATCCTTGATCCTAATTTTACATTTTGGGGCTAAGCGGAATGTTTAATCCTTTGATCTTAAATGTAACATAACTATATGACTTTAAGTTAGAGGCAATGAATTGGCTTTTATAGGGTAAAGTAAAGCAATAGATTTTTGGTCTAGATCATGTGTGTAGGAAAAATGTCATTTCTAGCCATTTCCATATGAGATATCTTCTCCTATCATGGATAGCTTTTGCTGGTTCTCAACAGTCCTTTTATTCAACATTTTCTAATCCCTAGGATATACTCTTTATAGTGATTATTCCAAACCTTTAGTGTCTTAAGCCCTCAAATTTGATATCTTCAAGTTTCATTTTTCAGCAGATATCTTGGCTTTTGTTGAGAGGATTGAGAGTTCCTTAATACTTCCTTCTTTTAGTTTCAAAGTATCTTTTTCTTTGCATTTTTTTCTCTCATCTTTCTTTCCTGCCTCTGAGAAAAAAAAAGTGCTCTCCCTCTTTTTAAGGCTAATTCCATTTCCTTATCACTTTTTTTTTTTTGCTTTTTTTGCTGAGGCAATTGGGGTTAAGTGATTTGCTGAAGATCACACAGCTAGGAAGTGTTAAATGTCCGAAACCAAATTTGAACTCAGATCTTCCTGACTTCAGGCTGGTGCTCTATCCACTGAGCCACCTAGCTGCCCCTCCTTATCACTTTTAAATAATAATAATAATAGCTAACATTTATATAGCATCTTAAGATTTACAAAACACTTTACAAATATTATTTCATTTTATTCTCACAAAAAACCTAAGAGAGAACTGCTATCATTACCCATTTTATAGATGAGGGAAGTGAAGTAGACAGCAGTTAAATGATTTGTTCAAGGCCACACATATAGATGCTGTCTGAATTCACATTTAAACTCAAGTCTTCCTGACTTTGGGTTCAAGGCTCTTTTCATTTTGCTACCTAGTAGCAGCTTTATTGGACCTTGAACCTTTCTTTCTCTTTTGGTTCCTATTTTTCTTTCTTTAAGAATATTTAGGCCTTACTATCCCTCCTGCCTATCAAAAGACTCTTGATGTTCTTCCCTGCTAAAGATTCTGTCATATTTCATTTTCAATTAATTTCTACCTTTTGAAGTATATAAACAACACTTGTTGCTTCTGTTTTCCTCTTGAACCCTAGTCATCTGACTTATAATCTTGCTAGTTATCTATAAATTTGCTTTTTCAAGTCATTGTTGTTGACCTGTCAAATTCACTACCCTTTTCTTAATTTTCATTCTCTTTGAAATCTGTATATTGTTCAACATTTTTGGCTACTCAGCTACTTAAAATTTTCTTCTCTCTTGGCCTTTGTAATATATTCTCCCTTCCTTTGTTAGCATTTTTGTATTATTAAAATGGTACTTCTTTGTCTTCCAAACCACTAATTGTAGGTAGTGCCATAAGTCCAGTTTTTAGGTTTTAGCCCTTCTCAATTGATACTTTTCCTATCAAAGAATTAATTTACTTTCTTGACTTCAGCTTTCTTTTCTAAGGCTAGTTTCAAAATTTATATCACCTATCGCGATTTCTTTCCTAGAGTACAGTTGTATATTTTACAACTGCTTGCTTTCCCATTTTGTAATACTTTCCCTTTCTGCCTTTCTAATCATATGTATCCTTTAAGGGTCAACTCAAATTTTTGTCTCTTTCATTGAAGACTTTTCTATTCACTCCAACTTATTCCTCCCCATGAAATTCATGAAACATATGTATCTATCACTTATTTATCATATAATTATATACTGTATTGTGACATCATTTAGATTTTTGTTTTTCATTCTAGACTATCTTACTGTTATGCAACTGTTCATATGTATTTATTTTGATTCCCAAAATAATCATTAAGTTTCTTATCAACAGGAATCTTTGTGCATACATTTTTTACTTTAAATCTCCTAGTAGACTATAAGCTTCTTGAGGCCAGAAACTATTTTTGCCTTTTTTATGCATCCTTGATACTTAATATTGTGTCTGGTACATGATAATCACTTAATAAATTCTTGTTGACTGACTAGCTGACTGTACTCCATAACCTATAGCACAGAACTATGAGTATACAAGGCTTAATAAGCATGAATGAATAAATGGAAAGTACCATTCATTATTGGGATATTGCCCCACTGAACAGAGTTCATGTGTCCCTCTGGAAATGCTATCATTTGTTATTTAGTCATGTTGGACTTTTTATGACCCTATTTGGGATTTTCTTGGCAAAGATACTGGAGTAGTTTGCTATTTCCTTCTCCAGATCATTTAATAGATTAGGAAATTGAGGCAAATAGGTTTAAGTGATTGCCTAAGGTCATAAAACTAGTGTTAGAGGCTGGATTTAAACTAATCAAGTTGAGTCTGCCTGATTTCAGGACTGGTGCTCTCATCATTTCTCTACATAGCTGTCCTGCAAATGCTATAGAGAAAAGAAATACCTAGCTACTACCTAACAGGGAGGCCTAGACAGAAAGGGAAATGTTAATGTTTTAACAGGAAAAAACAAATTAATTCCATAGTCATACTATTGCTACCCTTGAAATTTCACAACTTAATAGCCTTTTCCAAGTCTTTTTTTCTTCTTTGTCCTTGACTTCAGAATTATCATTTTTGAGGAAATGCTACTCTCTAGAAGTTTCAGTAGGACACTTACATATGCCTTTGTTTTCTTAATCTTTACTCACCTTCTATCTTCAATGCCACCCCCCCC
>JAJPUD010017457.1:0-31241 GCA_023553655.1 Myrmecobius fasciatus
CTACCCATACATATGTTATGCAAATAAAAAAGCTTTAATAAAAAAAAGAATTAACAGTTCTACATAAGAAATATATTAATAAATTTGCATTTTGGAAAGCTAGGTTTAGTAAATGAGAGCAACAGCAATTGGCATTTAGAAAGATTCTGAGACTAAAAACACTAGAGAATATAGGAATAAATGAACTTTTCCTTAAAATAGTCAGTAGCATCTATTTAAAACCATCAGCTAGCATCATTTGTAATGGTGATACTGGAACCATTCCCAATAAGATCAGGGGTGAAACAAGATTGCCCACTATCACCATTACTATTCAATATTGTATTAGAAATGCTAGTTTTGGAAATAAGACAAGAAAAAGAGATTAAAGGAATTAGAGTAGGTCACGAGAAAACCAAATTATCACTCTTTGTAGATGGTACGATGGCATACTTAAAGAACACTAGAGAATCAACTAAAAAATTATTAGAATTAATCCACAACTTTACAAAGTTGCAGGATACAGAATAAATACACATAAATCATCAGCATTTTTATACATCACTAACAAAATCCAACAGCAAGAGATACAAAGAGAAATTCCAGTTAAAATAACTGTTGATAGCATAAAATATTTGGGAATATAGCTGCCAAGGGAAAGTCAGTATCTATATGAGCAAAACTACAAAACACTCTCCATACAAATAAAGTCAGATCTAAACAATTGGAAAAATATCAAGTGCTCTTGGATAGGTCAGGCGAATATAATAAAAATGACAACACTACCTAAATTAATCTATTTTTTAGTGCTATTTCAATCAAACTCCCAAGAAATTATTTTACAGATCTAGAAAAAATAACAACAAAATTCATCTGGAAAAACAAAAGGTCAAGAATTTCAAGGGAATTAATGAAAAAAAAAAAGCAAATGAGGGTGGCCTAACTATACCAGATCTAAAACTATATTATAAAGCAGTGGTCATCAAAACCTTTTGGACTGGCTAAGAAATAGAGTAGTTGATCAGTGGAATAGGATAGGATTACAGGACAAAATAGTCAATAACTAAAACAATCTACTGTTTGACAATCCCAAAGACCCCAGCTTTTGGTATAAAAACTCACTATTTTACTAAAACTGCCAGGAAAATTGGAAACTAGCATGAAAGGAACTAGACACTGACCCACACCTAACAGTGTATACCAAGATAAGGTTGAAATGGATTCATGATCTAAACATAAAGAATGATATTATAAACAAATTAGAAGAGCGTAGGATGGTTTACCTCTCAGATCTGTGGAGGAGGAAGGAATTTATGACCAAAGAAGTACTAGAGATCATCATTAATCACAAAATATATGACTATATCAAGTTAAAAAGTTTTTGTACTTTTTTACAAGATTAGAAGGGAAGCAACAAACTGGGAAAACATTTTTACATTCAAAGATTCTGATAAAGACCTCATTTCTAAAATATGTAGAAAACTGACTCAAATATATAAGAATTCAAGCGATTCTCCAGTTGATAAATGGTCAAAAGATATGAACAGACAATTTTCTGATGAAGAAATTGAAACTATTTCTAGTCATATGAAAAGGTGCTCCAAATCACTACTGATCAGAGAAACGAAAATTAAGATAACTGAGATACCACTACATATCTGTCAGATTGGCTAAGATGACAGGAAAAGATAATGGTGAATGTTGGAGGGGATATGGTAAAACTGGGACACTGGTACATTGTTGGTGGAACTGTGAATGGATCCAACTATTCTAGAGAGCAATCTGGAACGATGCTCAAAGAGTTATCAAACTGTGCATACCCTTTGACCCAGCAGTGTTTTTACTGGGCCTATATCCCAAAGAGATATTAAAGGAGAGAAAGAGACCCACATATGCAAAAATGTTTGTGGCAGCCCTTTTTGTAGTGGCAAGAAACTGGAAACTGAATGGATGCCCATCAATTGGAGAATGGCTGAATAAATTATGTTATATGAATGTTATGGAATATTATTGTTCTGTAAGAAACAACCAACAAGATGATTTCAGAGTGCCTAGAGAGACCTACATCAACTGATTCTGAGTGAAATGAGCAGAACCAGGAGATCATTATACACAGCAACAAGACTATATGATGATCAATTCTTATGGATATGGTTCTCTTCAACAATGAGGTGATTCAAACCAGTTCCTATTGTTCAGCGATGAAGATAGTCATATACATCCACAGAGAGGCCTGTGGGAACTGAGTGTGGACCACAACATTTTAATGCTTTCTGTGAATATTTGCTTACATTTTGTTTTCCCTCTTAGGTTGTTTTTTTTTTCTCTTTCTAGATCTGATTTTTCTTGTGCAGTAAGATAACTGCATAAATATGTATACATATATTGGATTTGTCATATAATTTAACATATTTAATATGTATTAGACTACCTGTCATCTAGGGGTGGGGGTGAAGGGAAGGAGGGGAAAAATTTGGAATAATTTTTTTTTTTGCAAAAGTCAATGTAGAGGGGCAGCTAGGTGGCGCAGTGGATAGAGCACCAGCCCTGAAGTCAGGAGGAACTGAGTTCAAATCTGGTATCAGACACTTAACATTCCCTAGCTGTGCGACCCTGGGCAAGTCACTTAACCTCAATTGCCTCAGCAAAAAGCAAAAAAAAAAAAAAAGTCAACGTAGAAAAATCACTTATATGTTCTGTAAATAAAAAGCTTTAATTAAAAAAAGAAAGATTTTGAGCTTTACAAAACAATTGAATAAATACTCTTACAATACAATAATCATGTAACGTATATCATCCCCATTTTTCAAATGAGGAAAGCAAGACTCAGTTGTTACATGCAATGGGTGGTCACTGAGAATAATTGGTAAGTATTAAAAACAGAGCTCAAATTAAAAACAGAACCTGACTGGAAGTTTGTTGCTCTTTCAGTACAGCTCTACCTCATTTAAATCAAATTCACTTGCAAGTCAATATATCACACTCAATGTCATTGATCCTCTTCAAGAATGTAAGACTAAAAACAGTAACAACATGCCTATGAGGACTGCTTGGGTAACTGGAGGTGAATATAAGAGTGTCATGGTTTTGTGAGATTGTCAAGAAGATAAATGTGTACAATAAGTTGAATTGTGGGGGAAAGCAAAAGACAACAAAAAAGGTTTATTTTTTAGACAAACAGTGGCAAGAAGAAGATAAAGGGGTAGGGTGACTACTTGGGGTAATTTGGATGATTATAAAGGAAAGAAAGCAAATCTAATATAAGTCCTACTTTATCCTTATATTTACAGTCAGGGAATAAATTACAGACTAGAAATGACCATTTTTCTATAGATAGAAAAGATAGAAAAAAAATGGAACTAAAATCACTCCCTTCCAGCCATATTCAGCGGTTAAAAAAAAAAAAAAACAACTTGTTCACTCACTAAAGGTCTTTATGCACTAATCAGAGAAAGGTCTGACTGCTATAATGCTCTTTGGAGTCATGAGAACTAAGATTCATAGGTTTAAATCACACTTACTAGGTGTGTCATCCTGGGAAAGTCTCTTAACCCTATTTGCCTCAGTTTCCTCAAGTGTAAATGAGCTGGGGAAGGAAATTGGCAGACTACTGCAGTATCTCTGCCAAAAAAACCCAACCAAACAAAAAAAACTACAATGGGAGTCATGAGGAATCAAACACAACTGAAAATAACTAAACAACAATTATAATACAAGCTCCTCGGGGGTAGAGACTGTCTTGCTCTTTCTATTTGTATCTATAGTGCAGAGCATGGTGACTGACATAAAAGTATTTATTAAATGCTTATTCATTCATTCATTCATTCATTCATCTTTCCAAAAATGCAAAGAATGAAAATTGCAATAGGGCTAGAGATGAATAAACATTCAAATTGTTTTAAAAAAAACAAGCAGAAGGCATATTTTTTCAATTATATGCTTGATTTTGATTCCTAGGACATTTCAAAATATATCATTAAAGTTTGAGAGTACAAAAGAAAATGTTATATCTATGTTTTTTGTTGTTTTTTTTAAAGCAACTGTACAACCACAGGATGAGGGGAAAAGTGGCTAGAGAGAAAGTTCATGTGAAAAAGAGATGGCTATTTTAATGGACAGCAGTCTCAATATGGGTTAATACTGCTAAAAAAAAGATAATATAGAAAACAATCTTGTACAAGTGTTAATAGAAACATAGTGTCCAGAAAGAAGGATACGACCGTTTCAACCCACTTTGCCCTTCTTGGACCACATCTGAAGTATTGTATTCAGCTCTGGACACCATAATTTAGTTAAGAACAAAGATAATAATCTGGAACACATCCACAGAACAGTAACCAGGATGGCAAGAGGACACAAAATCATGCCATATAAATACCAACTAAAAAAGAACTAGGAGTGTTTAGCCTGGAGAAGAAAAAAAAAAAAAGGATATGATCACTGCCTTGAAATATTTGAAGGGCTGCCATGTCACAAGAGGCATTTTACTTGCTCTGCATTACCCCAGAAGGCAAAACTAGAACCTGTATTTGGAAGTTGAAAAGAAGCATATTCTTGACTACTACAAAGAAAAATTCCCTAATAATTATAGCTATCATAAGTAGAATGGGCTGCTTCAGGTAGTTGTAGGTTCCTCCCTAACTGGACTTTGACATACTGGCTGGAAGACCATTCTAGGGAGAGGTTATAGAGGGTATTCTTGTTTGACTTATGGGTTGAAAATAGGTGATGTTTCCTACAACTCTGAGATGTCAATCTCTTCTGAACCACACCCTGTCTAATTAAAGAGGAAAAGTCATGAAATACAGTTTCTAATAACCAAGAGTCACCAAAATCTAGAACTTTATCAATCTGTTGTATTTATGAATACTTTTAAATTTTTTTAATGATTTAATAGGCACCTGTCAAAACTCATGAATCACAGAATCCTACAATCACATAAAAATAAAATGGTAACTGATTTAAAAGAAAACAGCAAGATGGGTGGCAGATATAAGTAGGATGAAATATATTACCAAGGATGATTTTTAACTGAAATAACACCAAATTTGGAGTCAAAGGAACTGATTTTGAATCCTGAAGTTCCTGTCACTGTGTAAATTTATAAAGGTCATTTCCCAAAGTAGGTCTCAGTTTCTTTGTTTGTAAAATGGAGAGGGAGAAATGAACTATATAGCTTCTGAGATCCCTTTCAAATCTGAAGCTCTAAAGAAGAGGATGTTCTTTTTGACTCACAGTGTTCAAGAACTTTAGTAATTCGTTGCAAGTATAAAATGGTCTCCGTTTCCTTACATATATAATAAAACGATTGGATTAGATGATTTCTAAGGTTTCTTTCCAGCTCTAACGTCCATCAATTCTAAAAATGAGAAACAGATAAATATTTATGGGCATTGCTATTATAACATAGATGAGAGAATGTTTTGGTTAAGCATGACATTTTGTTTTCTTATAACACCGGAAAATAATGAACTATCTTGCTTCCTTTCTTCCTGGCTTGCTTTCTTTCTTTGTGTCCAATATAATATTACACCATTCTTTTAAAAAAAATTCTGCCTCTACCCCTACCTTTGCACTTATAAGGTTCTGTTTAGAAAATGAAGAACCAAAGAAAGAAACAGATAGTAGGGCAGTGAATAGGCAAGTTAAGCAAGTAGAAATTTCTTTCAGATGTCATTTTTGCTTTTAACAGCTATTGTAACTGCCTATATTTAGATTCAACCTTTAAATTCAGTATGTTATTTCAGGGAATAAAATCTGGCCTGGGAAAGTTTCTTCTTTTAAAGTTAATTTACTTTTATTTATTCTTCTCAATATTAGATCTAGAATGATGACCCATCTACATTCTTTTAAAAACTTTAAAAGGTTTCAACTTATTTACTTTGGTCAAAAGAGGAAAGAGACTGGGGCATCATCTCTTCCTTAAGTATCTTTTCCTTTAAAAAAAAAACAACAACAGAGGCTTGGACCTTTTACTTTATGCTTTCATGAAAGAATTTTAATGGAAAGAATCTTCTCTATAAGTAAAGATTAGGGGAGAGAAGTAGAAAAGTAAATTGCATTGTACTATGAGTCTAAGTACATTGGAGCTTGCCAATAGTGTTATGTCTATAAACAAAAATCTGCGAAGAGCTCTGTGTGAAAAGTAAAACAGGAAAAGATCAATCCTTTTGTTTTTTCCTTGGCCCATCAAATGGAAATCCAGGATTTGTCAATGAAAATGAACAGAAGTGAATTTAGAAATGTAGTCAAATGTCAATCTTCTCCCTGAGAGCACTCGTTCCTTTCACATGTAGTTAATATGAATAAGTCTGGGCTAGAAAAGTGATATGTTTAGAATCAAAGACATTAGTTGCATTGTTTATGCTACAATAATCAAATATAGAGCTTGAGAACAGAGGGATTAAAGCAACTGAACATCTGGTTTCTCTTCTTACTGAAACATCACTCAATCTGAACAGACCTTTTTCTCTCATTAAAATTTGTCAATATGTTCTCTTTTTTGCCTTTTTATATCTTTTTACTCCTATCTATCCATGCAAGCACACTCACGTGTTTGAGCATAGCTATATGCACAAACAAATCATACACTTTACAAAGAGAAAATGGATTTGCAGCCCAAAGATCCAAATTTGAATTTTAATTGTCACTACCTTTCTGACTCTAGACAAGTCCTTTTATTCTCTGTACCTTTGTTTGTACATTTGTAAGAGGATATGTTGAAAGAGATTTTGGCAGCTAATTAGTACAAAACATTCACAAAATGAATCCCTAGTCTAATACACCCGTCAGGTGATGGATATTACATTCTCTGCTAGAAGCTTTTCAAGAAAAAGGAAACCATTTTTAAGGCAGCTATATTTGCACAGCTGTATATGGGGGCAAGACTTTTCTTCCCTAGTCCGTATTTGTCCTCTTTGCAACTGCTACCATTAATTCTAGTTCTGTTCACTAGTGCCAAAGGAACTTCTCCATAGGATAGCTATTCAAATACTTGAAAATTCAGCTGTTGCTTATGCCTTTCCACCCCTAGGTCTTCTCTCTTTCAAGTTATATATTCCCAGTTCTATTCATTCATCATCTTCATTATCCTGTTCATTAACCTTCTCTGGACACAAGCCAACTTATAAATGTCCTTCTGAAACCATAACAACCACAACTAAATATAATCTTCCAAAATGAGGTCCGACAAAGGGTGAGTATAGTGGGACTTCCATATTCTTGGAAATCTGAATCCCAAAATCACATTAGTTTTTCAGCTGTCACATCATGCTGCTAAGTCATATTGAATTTTAAGTCTTCTCTAATCACTTTTTTTCCACCTTATATTTGTGAAGTTGATTGTTTGCACCAAGTATAAGATTTTATATTACATCTATGGAAATTCATCTTAATAGATTCAATCCAATGTTTTAGCATACCAAGAGACATTTGGATCCTAATTCTCAATCACTGTGTTTAATTTTCCTTTCAGGTTTATGACATCTGAAAATTTGGTAACCACACTATCTGTGCCTTTGTTAAATGAGTAATAGTTAACTTATCTGGAACCTGGGATATAGGTTTTCTCAGAGTTCTAATAAAATTGGTTATTTTCATTCAAGCACTCTGAAGATAATTGTTGCTGATTTGAATATGACATGTAATATACTGGAGTGATAATGGCTACTTCAATGGTTTTATGATTATAAAACAAATATTAATTTCCCTGATAATATTGCAAAGATGAGGATTGATGACTAAGTATAAATTAAGAAACTTCCCCAAAAGGAATCAAAGTCTGATTCAAGAAATATGAGAGAAAGAAAGAGAGAAAAAAAGATAGAATTCAGAACTGCATCAGCTAAGCTGAAAGCTTCAAGTAATGTATGAAGTGACTCAATTAGAGACTTCCATCTACAATAACATGATGGAGCCATTATTGATCATCTTTGAAGCTAACTATCCACAGAAATCTGAATCCATCTGAGTGTATTATAATCTAATTGATATGTTTCCATTTATTCCACAATATAATAGATACTTTATCAAAAACTTTGTTAACATTTGCATATATTATATCCACAGCAGTCCCCTCATTCACCAATGTAGTAACCTTGGTGGAAAAGGAAATGAGTTTAATCTGTCTTGACATGTTCTTGATGAAGCCATCCTGACTCTTTGTAATCACTATTTCCTTATCTAAATGTTCTCCAACTCCTTCTTTAATGAAATGTATTAGAATTTTCCCAGGAATCAATCAAATTCATTCTCATATTGTTAAGCCTATCATATAGACTGATATATGTAACAAACTCTGTATGTTAGTAATATTAAACTTAAACCAGCTAGGACAATAGGCTATAAAATCTGAATGATAATTCTAGGTATTTTGTGCTTTTTCCTCATTGTTTTAAGACAAATGAAATCAGTATCACTGTATCATTCATTTTGGAAAACAAATATAAAGAATTATATAATATTTACAAACATATAATTAAAAGGAAGTGATTTAAATTTTGGCTATTTCCCTTCAAATTAACATAATGTATATTAAAAATTACATGAAAATTAGACTTTTTGATTCAGAAACAAATATAGAAAGAAGCAGTGACTCATTTTTAACCAATGTATTATTCCAGAAACTTAAAAACAAGGTCTGTGGAGCAAAGGTCTGAGCAAAAATGCCCTAACACATCTTTTTTCATCCTGGGGGTGGGGGAATATCAATTACTCAGAAGGGTGAGACTAAAAAGGAGAGACAAATTGCAGGGGAGACCTCTACAACACAAACACCTAATAAAAAATAATCTGAACTGAATACTAACATTTAACACCAGGAGGAAATCCAAGATAGGGTTCAGTGACTGGAGCAGGTTTATTTGAGAAACACATGGACACATCAAGTCGCCAAAAAAGGTATTAGAAGGAAACAATAAAGAGGGGGCCTTTTAAAAATTTTACCACTGTTATGGACTTTTTATGACATTTTATTTAAAGCAACATTAAAGTAAATAAAAAAGATGTACCCTGGCTGGAAGAATTATGCAGAAATAGTGCTGGGTTGAGAGCACTGGTCTTTATCCTTTTGTGGCCATTAAGTCCCTTCAAAAGAGTTATAATTTTATTTCTGGTAGAGGAAGGGAAGTCATAGGAAAAAAAAGAAAATAATTAAAAGAACTAACCACAAATACTTGGAAGAGATTCCTTAGCTTCTCCATTTCTAGGATATGTAACGTGTGTATGTGTGCATATATTTATACATAGTTGTTCAGTCTTCTCAGTCATGTTTTGTGACTATATTTGGGGTTTTCATGGCAGAAATATAGAAGAGGTTTGCCATTTCCTTCTCAAGCTCATTTTACACATAAGGAAACTGAGACAAAGATAAAATTAAGTGATTTTCCAAAGGTGAGATAGCTAGTAAGTTTCTGAAAACAAGTTTTGAACATAGGAAAATGAACCTTCCTGATTATAAGCACAGTACCGTGCTACTTAGATGATTTATATATATGTGTATATATATGTATATATATGTATATACACACATACACATATATACACATAGAAATATACATACAATATACACACATATATATACACCTAAATAGAAATATACACAATATACATACATATTTGTATATGTATCTGCACATATGTGTACATACACATACAACTTTAATACAGACCTTTCCTAAAATACAGGTGTTGGTATGCAAGATAAAGTACTGAGATAGGAAGAGAGTACCAATATGCCCTTGATAAATTCAAGTCACCTAGCTTCAGATGAACTACAGGTCATGCAAAGAAGTTGCAAATCGTTTTGCTCAATCACATTACAAATATTGTGGAAATTATGAGAGATACCACAAAACTGAACAAAGACAAATGTTATCCTGTTTGGGTGAGGGGCAATGGGAAACACAGAGTCTACAATCTGTGCAATAGTGAGCTTACCTTAGGAGAAAATTCAGGAAAGTATCATAGTTTTAAAATGTCAGCCATTTCATATGGAAGCCAAAAGCATTCATATGAACTTGGGTTTGACTGAGTAATATTTTCACAAACACAGAGATGGTAGTCCCACCATCACCAGTCCTGCTTGGACAGCAACTGAAGTACTATGTTCAGTTACATGATAGTTGAAGAGAATATTGATAAGTTAGAGAGTATCAAGAGTATTAAAGAAAGTGGTGAAAGATATTGAATACATATCAAACCAAAGTCAGCTGGAGAAACTGAGGATGTTTAGTTTCAAGAAGAGAACATATAAGGAAAGTGAAAGCTATCTTTCAGTGTTTGTGGGGCTGATGTGTGAAGGAGAGATTAACAGACACATTCTATTTGTCCCCAGAGAAAAAACCCAGAAGGAAGGGGTAGAAGCAGTAAATGGGGAAATTCAAGCCTAATATCAGGAAAAATTTCCCATTGATTAGGGCTGTTCCTAACAGTTAATGTCCCTCTCTGTCTCAAGAGGTGATAAATTCCCCTTTCTATGTAGATCTTCAAGCAAAAACTTAATGCCCACTTCAGTTTGCTTTAGTCAAGGTTCTTTTCACTTGTAGACTACATTAAATGGCAAATAAAATTTCTTGGAACTCTCTCAAAACCTATGCTTTTGTGAAAGGACATGAAAATTAATAAGGAAGAAATGGAAGAATTTCAAATGTACATAGGTGACTCATTATTTGGAAGATTCCTATTACTATTATTTTCATAAAGCAAAAAAGTTTTTGTAATGCAAAAAACTACCCTTTAATTTATCATTTATGAAAATACCAATATTCTTAAGGTGGATCACCCAAAGTGTTAGTCCTAAGTCCTATGATTTTAATGTTTTCCTCTTAATAAAGTCCTACACATTTTATTTCTCTAGTAATAGCTGTATTCCATAGCATGCAAAAGAATAATGATACAATTGTGTTACGAATTCCATAGCATGCAAAAGAATGATACAATTGTGTTACTTTTCTATCTTACTGTAGCCATACTATTTGATTTTTGCATAAACTGCTCTAGACTTGGATAACAATGGTATTAGGACAATAGCAAATTAATTTCATTTAATTTATCCCGTCACATCCTCCCAGGGTAGGGGAAAGGGGTAGAGGAGGGGAAAGTAACTTTGTTAGTAGATGGATCATACATTTGCTAGTGTTCTGAATCAAGTGTTCCATAAAAATCAGCTTTATTTCCCCCTACTCATTCTAAATTCAAAACAAACTGGGTTACACCTTATTTGAGGCATACCCTGCTTGTTTCAACATCTCTGTCACCTTGGCATATTAAAATCCCAATCTTTCTTAAAGATCCAGCTCAGATACCATTTCTTTCAAATAGGGACTTCTTCAACTTCAACTTTTCCTTGCTCTCTATCCAAGATGTGATTGAGCCCTCCTTTCTGGTCCTCTATAAAACTTTGTCTCCACCCTTTTTAGGAAATCTTCATGTTGTTCTATCAATCAAAAAAACAGCAAGAGCATAATGGACACCAGAACACCTTTAGAATCAGGGCAATCAGAATTCAGATCCTCCTTCTACATATCATCTGAGCACAACACTTAATCTCAGTCTGGCAGCCAATTGCCTAAAACTACATAAGCTCAACAATTAACATTTACATAGTGCTTTAAAGTATGCAAAGTACTTGATATATTTCACCTCATTTTATCCATTGTACAGCCCTTGGAGGCAGGTGCTATTATTACCATATTTTACAGATAAGAAAACTGAGGCTGAGAGATATAAATAACTTTCAGTATTCCCAAATACAAGTCCAACACTCTACCTTGTGGGAGACTTCAAAGAATTATTTCAGATCTGTACAGGAAGTATTCTCACAAAGGAAACACCATTATTATTATTAATAATTAAAACAAGCTTTCACAACCCCCCAAAAAACCAAAACAAACAAACAAACAAACAAAAAAACTAAACACAAAACTATGCTCATTTGTGGACTTTTCTTCCCTACACTCAAAGCTTCTTGAAGGCTAAAAAAAACCTTTGTATTTTACAATCTTAGATTAGTGTCTTATATGGTGAATAGATGAATATTTATATACATGAGAGTATGAGAGGTGGGTAAGTAGATTGAATAAGCATAAGAAGACTCAAAAATGTGTTTTGGGAAAATGTGTCCCACATACATTAGTATAATAGCTCTGAAAAAACTTTCATATTTATACACCATAATCATTATTAATCTTCTTGTCGGTCTGGAAGTTTACTTAAGACACTGGAGTCATTGCCCTCTAAATGTATCTGCTACAGTTCATTTTACCCCAAGTTATATAAAAGCAGTGGGGCTGAAAAATTAAAATGAAAGTTGTAGGGGGAGAGATGGTATGGAGGGAGGTGGGATCATGTAGAAAGGAAGAATATGAAACAAAAAACCCCAAAGCCAATATCTTAGAAGCATCTGTTTGGGAATAATTTTGGCCAGTTCCTTGTCAAGAGAAAGTTGGCCATGATACTAGTAGGCTAAATCTCACATAGCCACAGATGGTTATGTCTTAAGATTTGGTTTCAGCATTCTAAAGTAATAAGGTTCTTGAAAGAGGGGATTTTCTGATGTAGCTACTCTGACACCTAGTGCTCTATACATGCTAAACAGCAAACCTAGAAAAGACATATAGAGTTCTGGACAGAAAAAAAAGTGTCCAATTAAGTTTTTATTATTATTATTTTTATTTTAAATGAAATGCATTGCCTCTAAAAGCCATCATCTAACTAAGCATCAGACATGTGGGTTAATACTGTGGTCAATTCTCACATATAACATTGTCTGAAAAGACAGTAATTTTACAAGCAGAAAATGAGCTTAGCATACTACCTTTTAAAAAGAAAACCCATCCATTTTAATCATTTTCCAAAGAATTCCAGTGAAAATATTTTAAATATTCCTTCAATGTAAATGTAAATACGACAACCCTGTGGATATGAGAACCAAGAAATGAAACCACATAGGGTTGGAAAGGAAAATAACTCCCACTGAACTTTCAAGTCTTCAAAGAGAGAAAAAAGTAAACAAAACTTAAATAGATACTGGAAAGACTGATTTTAAAGAAATCATCTTGCTTTTATAACCTATGATGTTATTGTAAAATACAAACATTTTCTTTCAAAATATACTTTTTATCTTTTTGTTAATAAGCCCTAACTGTTGAAAAGACACAAATGACATAGTATTCCATCCCAAAGCATATTACTTTGTGAGGTTTCTCTCAAGTCAACTAACTTTTACAAAAGTAATTTTGTGGTTAAAAGAATGATACAATAAGAAAGTATTCCTTTATTGCCATATAATGTGTAAATTTCTCTCTATGACTTAATTCTCTTTATAATCAAAAGCTGATTATTTCTAAAAATGTTTCTACTTAGAATGACACTACTATAAACAGGCAATCCTGATCAGCAGGCCATTCCAGATGAATTTTGAAAATTAATTTTAGAGGCATAGACTAGAATAAAGTTCTGTCCTTTAGAGAAGAAAAAGAAAAGGGAGATAGTCAATAAATTTGAAATCAAGTATAAATAGCTGTGCCCTATTGTTCATGGTGAACCAATAGAAATGATACAATTTACTGTCAAAAGTAGTACATTTCCAGTTAATATAACTGTGTGAATGATTATAGAGAAACCTAGGTCTCATACATGAGCTTGAACAAAGGTTATAAAGAGCATTGAACCAAATAATGTTGAGAAATCTAAGGAAAAATATAGTAAATGCCATCACACATTTCAGAGCTGAACAGAAAGACATTCAGAAACTGTAGGCAATGGGAACGGAATCCCAATAAAAAAAGCCAATTAAGTCAAAAAAGTCCAGAATCCTTCAAGTCTGGACCAAAGATGCTTTAAGGACACTTAAAAGTGTAGAACACTCCATATCATGGGGCAGGAAAACAGAAATGTACAGAGGATGAAACTTCAGTGTAGTTGAAAATCCTCAGAACTGATTGATCCATTGAATCCAATGAATGCTTCGACAAGAACTGGCAATGCTCAGAGCAAAGATCCCCCAATAGTAAATGTTTCTATGATGATATAGAGGAAGGGTGAAATTCTGGAATGGCTGGAACATAAGCTTATTTTAGAAACAAAATGAAATAAAACTGGATAGCAAGAAATGAGCCAGAATCTGAAGGGCATTGAACAGTGAACTCAGAAGGATGGACTTAATTCTGTAGACAATGGGTTACCACTGAATAGTTACATCAATTTATGAAGAATATTATGCCATGACATTTAAATCAGTGCTCTTGGGGGAATAATGTGGCACTAATATATAGATTATAGAAGGAAGAATCTAGAGAAAAGGAATCCAGTTAGGAGGCTATTGTATAATGTAATAAAAACTATTATAGAAGTACAATGAGGCTGTCCACCACATAAAGCATGAAAGTATCATTGTGCCTTGAAGAAAGGCAGAATATACAACTCTAGTCTCTTTTCCCAGAATCCTTCTCAGAAGAATAATTTCTTCCAGGAAGGGAAATAGTAGGATTGGGCCAAATGCTTGACCACTGTGCTCTTCTCAGAGAGAAGGGGCACCAAGCTAGAATTATATTTATCTGCATCCTAAGTGATGCAGTTTTCTGGTTCTAATAAACTTCTGATTGCTATTAATGGACAAGGGAGGATCCACACTTTATATCCAAGTCGTCACTTCTTTCCAATCAAATACACCTTCCATAACAAACACACAAAATGAATAGCAAAGATATTCATTTATGTCAGGTAATTAAAAAAAAGAAACCAGAGAAGGCATACATAGAAGAATATATACCACATACTACAGAGTGAAGAAGCTCTTCTACTGGAAACAAATTAACTCAGCTCAACCAAGAGAAAGAGTCCTAAATCTCACTCATAGGGGATAGTTTTTAAAGTCTCTAATGAAACAAATTGGGGGTTAGGGACATGATGGAGACTACCATATCCTCTCATATCAGTCTCTTCTCAAGAGTCTTATTCTCTCTTCAATAATTTAAAGTGGGATTGCTATCACCCATCTTCTTTTTTAAAGGTAGAAGTCTACATCATCTTTCGACCCCACAGTCCAAAGAGATTCCATAAAGATCAAAGAAACTCTATAAAGAGACTGAAAAAGTCTCCTCTCCCTTATTGTCCCCACTCATTCATTCAGGCATAGGGGAATTGATTTTCACCAGTGAGAAAATATCATACCAATGGGCTTTGGGACATGGGTTTATATAAGGTTGAAATACAGGGTAGTGCCAGCAGATAAGGAAAGAAACAGATAAAAGAGACATTGTTAGGTGAAATAAAAGGTGTAGAGTAATAAGATGAAAAATAATGAAAAGAGGGGCCTACTTGTACGAGTTGGGAGATAGAGAAGAGTAGTAAATAGCTTGCTGAACTTAAAATAAAAAAAATAATTTAAAAAAACCTATGTTCAAAAACTGACTTAGATATTACCTTGTGACTCTGGACAACTCACTTAAGCAGTGCCTTAAGTTTCCTAACTAGATGTCCTCTAAGATCCCTTCCAACTCTAAAGGTATGATTCTATGATCCTAACCATAATCAAGTTGTTAAATTCTTCCTCCTTAAGTATTTCTGAATATATTTTATATTATTTCCCCTCCCCAGAATCTACTATGGCTCTGCCCCCAACACTCTTATCTTGTTTTTGTTGGAATGCAAGAACCTCAAGGGTGTGGATTGTTTTGGTTTTAATCTCTGTAACCCTAACACCCAGCACACTTATCTCCCATTACATAAATGCTTATTGGAATAAGGAGAAGAAAAAAAAATTACAAGTGATATAAAAGCTATATTCTAAAATGTGGGGGAAAAACTGGCCTTTATCAGTAGCTCAACTGAAATGATAAAACTTTTTGTGTCTAAACAAATCTTCCTATTTAGTGAAACTAAACACTATATTGGAGAAATCACACATAAAGCAGGTTGATCTATGATACATCTTCAAGATAACAAAGAAAATGTTCTAGATGATATAAATCATCCAACTACCAGCTGACAAGATAATAAAATATACAACTGGGTTTCATAACAAGGGATTCACATTGCATTTCAAGTATGGATCTAGGAACACACTGGAAAACATCACCAATTTATGTACTAGGAAAGAGTACATATAACATAGAAGCATATTTTGGCCATCAGAACCGATATTTTGCTATCTATAAATATAAGCCAGTAGTTAGACTAGCATGCCTACTCTAAAGAGAACTACTATTATTTTTAACTTCTTTAGATATTCTAACCCTTTTCCTATTTCCACTTACTCTATTTCAATTTATATTCCAGATAATTTCTGTTCTAATAATTTCACATTAAAAATACAAAACACATTTATCATTTTTGGAGAGAAAGAAAAAGGACTACATAAATTTAAAAGTCTGAGTTAACTCCATTGAAGACTGCAGTCATTGAAGATTAATATTAACTATATATTTGAGCACATATAGGAAGTATCTGTTCCATTAAGAAGTTAAGTCTCAACAAATCCATATCAGATGAAAACAACAGTTCTTTTGTATACTGGGAACAATATTGTAATTTGCTAACTACCAAGAGCAAGTTCTTTTGCCAATTAGTACAACAGTTTTTTCTTCTATAGAAAACAGATAATAAGACTTATCATCAATTTCTATAGGAAATGATGAGTAAAGTTTTCTGACTACTTAAAAGATACATAAAAATCAAAGTATTAATCACCTAGGGAATACACAGAAAATAGGTTGAGTATAAAAGCAAGTTTTAACAATTCCCATTCATGTTAAAAATTTTTAAACATAATAATAATAATAAAAGGACTGTTCCTTAACATCATAAACATTATCTATCTAAAAAGCATTATCTATAATGTACAAACACTAGCAAACTTTTCAATAAGATCAAGGATAAAACAGGGATGCCAAATATCAATCATTATCAGATAAAATTTTAGAATTATTAGACAAAAATGAATTGAGGAGAAAGTCTTACAAATGAAGAAACAAAATAATTACCTTTTACAAATGATATGGTTGACTTAGGAAATGCTAGAGAATCAATTAAATAAACTGAAAAATTGGTAAATTCAGGAAAATAGGAGCAAATAAAAAACCCACAAAATCAGACTTTATGTCTATTATAAGTAAAACACTATAAAAGAGACAGAAAAAAATTCCATGTATAATAAATATAGAATTTATGACATTGCTGTGTTCATCTAACAATATATACATATATTAGAATTCTATGAATACAGCTATAAAATATATTATAAAATAATGATGGACTTAAATAATTGGAAAGATAGCAATTGTTCATGGTTGAACCATGTCATTATAATAAAAAAAATTAATGCAACCTAAATTAATTTACATATTCACTGAGATATCAAATTATAAACTTTATGGCCTTGATAACATTTTCTTTTTTTATTATTAAAGCTTTTTATTTGCATAACATATGTATGGGTAGTTCCTCAGCATTGATCCTTACAAAGCTTTCCGTTACAAATTTTCCCCCTGGTCCCCTCCTTTCCCCTAGATGGCAGGAAGTCCACTACATGTTAATTATATTAAAATACTTGACAAGTTGAATATATGTATACATATTTCCATACTTATCTTGCTATGTAAGAACAGCCATATCTACATGAACAAAAAATATCTGAGAAAGGAAACCCAATGCAACCAGTCATCAATATAGGGCATGAAAATGTTATGTTGTGATCCACATTTCACACCCCTCTCTCTGGATGTATATGGCTTTCTTCACTGAACAATTGGAACTGGTTTGAGACATTTCATTGTTGAAGAGAGCCATGTCCATCAGAAGTGATCATCATATGGTCTTGTTGTTGCCATGTATATTGATCTCCTGGTTCTGCTCGTTTCACTCAGCATCAGTTCATGCAAGTCTCTCCAGTCCTCTCTGAAATCGTCCTGCTGGTCGTTTCTTACAAAGCAATAATATTCCATAACATTCATATACCATAATTTATTCAGCCATTCTCCAATTGATGGGCATCCATTCAGTTTCCAGTTTCTAGCCACAACAAAAAGGGCTGCCACAAACATTCTTGCACATGTGGGACTCTTTCCTTCCTCTAAAATCTCTTTGGGATATAAGCCCAATAGAAACACTGCTGGGTCAAAGGGTATGCACAGTTTGATAACAGTTCCACCAACAATGTATTAATGCCCCAGCTTTCCCACATCCCCTCCAACATTCATCATTATCTTTTCCTGTCATTTTAGCCAATCTGACAGGTGTGTAGTGGTACCTCAGAGTTGTTTTAATTTGCATTTCTCTGATCAATAGTGATTTGGAGCACCTTTTCATATGACTAGAAATGGTTTTAATTTCATCATCTGAAAATTGTCTGTTCATATCCCTTGACCATTTATCTATTGAAGAGTGGCTTGAATTCAATAATGCTTTCAATTTGAGGAATAAAAGGTCAAAAATCTAAAGATAAAAAATAGGACTGATGTAAAAGGTAAGGGGACAAATTTCAAACTGTATTACAAAATTATCACCAAGACTATTTGATACTAACTTAAAAGATGATTAAGCAAAGTGAAAAATCCAAGGACTTCCAACTACCAGTTCAAGGGTCACTATTTAAAGAAAATTCCTGGGAAAAGTGTTCTAAAAGACTTGCAGAAATTAAATTTAGACCAAGATCTCAAATCACATAGCAAAAAATGCTCCAAACAGATAGAAGATCTAGTTTTTAAAATTCATCATAACAAAGTAAAAGAAAAGAGGAATTAACTTGTTTTACAATAATGGGTGAGGAAGAGTCCATGCCCAATCAAGGAATAGATTTGATCAGAGCTAGAATTGGCAATTTAATGTTATAAAACTGAAAAAATTTATGCAAACAAAATCAATATAATGAGAATTAGAAGAGAAACTAGAAAAAACTAACTAGAAAAATATCTGAAGCAATTTTTAAAATAAACATCTGTAATCTGAGATAAATAAGAAATTGATACAAATTCACATGGTATTACAAAGGTTTTAGTAAAACTGGAAGCTATTAAAAATGTATGAATCAGAATGTAAACACCCACATTGTCACAGAGACAGAATGTGCCATGTAGTATAACATCATGAAAAATGAGTCTTATTGGATTGCATTCTGGGGATTTCTGGCTAAAAACACAAAAAAAGACTTGAACTTAAATGGAAGTTTAGAATTTTCTCTAAATCTTGGGACCATGTGGATGGGTGCTGTAGGTTCCTAACATTCTGCTCCTCAAACTCACTTTCTGGAGAGAACCTGAGACAAGGAGTTACTATTGTTGCAGCTGCTGAGTGTACTGATGTGATAAAACAGACTACATTGGAGAGATGACCTAAGTGTTTCCAAAGGAACATTTTCTTTTCCTCTAACTACAAAGAAAGGAAATAGTTGTTGTCAACTGTCCTGCTCCTCTGGAGATTGCCTTGACTGATCCACATATAGAAAATCTAAAGAAATCAGCTTTCTGCTAAAGATTTAAGACCTCAGTATAGACTATGCAGACTATGAAGATTCATAAACTATATTCTTGATTTATGTTCTGTTATTGCTACTGTTCATTCTTTTTGTACGTAAAGAAAAGCTAGGACCTGCTAATCTTTATTATATGATTAATGTTAATTAAGCACCAAACATTGCCAAAATACATTTTGGAAGAATAAGTGAGTTTAGGTAGAAATAAAAGAGAGACTCCACAGCGAGGCAATGCATTCAGTGATTTACCCCTAGGAATTATGAAAATTTTGGTGTTTGTCTTAGCAGACTCAAATATAAGTAGAGAAAGAATTAACAAAGTGACTCATATCCCTAAATATCACAGAGTAAATTGTACAAGCTAACCAGAATCTAAGAAAAAAGACTTCTTTATTCCCTGAAAGTAACTGCCTCCTTATATAGCTATTTTCCTTTGAGTATCCATAGATGAGAACTTCATAGGGTGAGGGACTCTGCTCAACCATCATCATCTTCCACCACAAAAACAAACCGAAGAATAAGCAAAAGGCATTCTCAAGAAATGAAATCTGTTATTAAACATCAAAAGGAAAAATGATACATATAATTAATAATGAAAGAAATGGAAATTATATCTTTGAGGTTCTACTTCACATCAACAAGACTGCCAAAGATAAAGGAAATGAAAGTTATCGAAGGAGCTATGGGAAGAAAGGAACATAATATACTGCTGTTTAAGAACATAAATTGATCTAACCATTCTTTAAAATAATTTAGAATTATACCCAAGAAGTAATTAAACTGTGCATACCTAGCAATATCATTAGTATACCAAATTAGTACCCCAAAAAGACTAATATAGAAGGGGAAGGAATTATATGCACAAAAAATACTTAAACTACCATGTGTTGTGACAATAACTAGAAACAAAATGGTTGTCTATTAACTGGAAGAATGGCTGGACAAATTATTTTATGCAGAAAATAAGGTAGTATTATTGTACTATAAAAAATAACAAAAGAGGAGCTGTGAACGGATACAGCCATTCTGGAGAACAATTTGGAGCTATGCTCAAAAAGTTATCAAACTGTGCATACCCTTTGACCCAGCAGCATTTCTATTGGGCTTATATCCCAAAGAAATCATAAAGGAAGGAAAAGGCCCCACATGTGCAAGAATGTTTGTGGCAGCCCTTTTTGTAGTGGCTAGAAACTGGAAATTGAATAGATGCCCTTCAATTGGAGAATGGCTGAATAAATTATGGTATATGAATACTATGGAATATTATTGTTCTGTAAGAAATGACCAGCAAGATGATTTCAGAGAGGCCTGGAGAGACTTACATGAACTGATGCTGAGTGAAATGAGCAGAACCAGGAGATCATTATACACGGCAACAACAGTACTATATGACGATCAATTCTGATGGACATGGCTCTCTTCAACAATGAAATGTTTCAAACCACCTCCAATTGTTCACTGAAGTAAGCCATATACACCCAGAGAGAGGGATGCGAAATGTGGACCACAACATAACATTCTCATACTCCTTGATTGATGTTTGCTTACATTGTGTTTCCTTTATCTGATATATCGTTTGTGTAGATAAGATTTTTCTTGCACACCAATGATAAGTTTGGAAATATGTATACATATATTCGATTTGCCAATATTTTAACATAATTAACATGTAGTGGATATCCTGCCATCTAGGGGAGGGGTGGGGAGTTGGGGGAAAAATTTGTAACGGAAAGCTATGTAAGGGTTATTGTTGAAGAATTACCCACACATATGTTATGCAAATAAAATAAAAATTAAAAAAAAAAGAAAAAATAACAAAAGAGAAAGACTCAAAGAAGTGCATGAAAATCTATATAAACTGATAAAGAGTAAATTGAGAAGAAACAGAAGGATAATTTGTATAATGAAAAAAGCTTCACAAAAAATATCTAGGAGAATATAGAATACTGACTGATCACACCTCTAAAAGGTCATGCTTCATTTCTCTTTGAAGAAAGGTGATGGACTAGACTGTGTATTCTTATTTGTTACATGGAAGAACCTTTTTTTAATAGAGAGTAATGCCACATAACGATGTAGTGTTGATAGAAATGAAGAAGGAAGAATCAAATTTATTTATATGTACTTAAAAATCAACTAATACATAATAAAAATTGCTGGTATATACATATCTCCTTTTATCCTGATATTTTTATACAGAAAAAGTTTTGTTAGCTTATCTTTCTCAACTTCATAATAATGAAAAATAAAGGTGATTTTTTTTTAAAAAAAAGATCTATATCTTCATTAGCATAAGTATTCCCCCAACAAATGCTGAGTATTAAGTCCCCTATACTCAATGGCCATCAATAAAGGTGTCAACAAAGTCTGCATGTAATAGCCAACTTAATGGTAATGAATCCCTGTAAATTTAATTTAGTAATATTTGATCACAGAGCATGGATTAGAAGTCTTTCTCCTTTCATAGAACCTGTCAAAACTTGTGTTCCAGCAGATTTCCATATCTGAAATAACTAGGATAATTTGCTATGTGTTCCTTGATTTCTAGATAGAAACAGAACTGATTTAATACAGTGATTTGCTTCTGACAATATATTAACTATTCTATTGTGTTTGATTCTTTACTTCCCCAAGAAATGATAATATTAGGTATAAGAAGTCAGATGAACCAGAGAAAACAATTATATATTCCTATCATATCTTAAAATATTACTCCAGTTTATTCTAATTCTCCCTCTCCACAAACATCTTCATTTCTTGATGTTTTTAGGTTAGTTTTTATTTCACCAAACCCTCTTATGGAATGACATTTATATTTGTCTTCCTTTCCTTTATATTTTCATTTTGTTAACAAATCAATATTAGTTTAGCTATCATTCCTTCTTATCCTGTACATTTTCTGGTAATTGTGTACCTCTATCACTTTTGTTTTTGTTTCTTATTTCAGGTTTCCAAATTACTTTTATCAGTTGCGCCACTTTCAAGAGGTTATTATGTAATTTTTCATCTAGCACTGTACAAGTCCTATATCCCTGAAGGAAAATAAGCCCTATGACAAAGTTAATTAATGCCATTTTTTTACTTTCCACTTCATATCTCTTTCATTAGTTTCTGTTTTATTGCCTTGAAAAAAGTCTGGTGGCTTTATGTGTTCTACTTAACATCTATTGTTTTAACCATGAATCACTCCAAAAGCCTTCTCCAAAACACTCACATGTCTCCTTTGTCCATTTCCCATTTGTATGTTACAATTCCCTTTTCATCTTACTTTCATTTCAATATTTATCCCACATGGACTGCATAAACATTTATTTCCAAGCCTGACTTCATCAGCTCTGTTGCTTCTAATTCTGTCCCTACCTTATGTAATTTCCCCCGTGTCTGTCATTAGCACATTTTGTTTATCTAGTAGTTTCATACCCAAATCTCTCTTTTGTCTTAGATATTCTTTTATAGCACTTTAAGATGTACTTCTACTACCTGCCCATCTAGACAAACAATTACTTTGAAAGCTGCTGTATGAGGTAAGATTTAAGTAAAATTTCATTAGAAGACATCTAATCTATTTTGTGAACAGGTCACTAGGCATGGAATCATGTTGCTTATTTTGCAGGGTACAGATAACTTTGATCTCTAGCAACTGATTAATGAGACAAAACTGAAAGGAGGGGAGGAAGGTAGGAAATAAATTTAATTTTAGGAGGCAAGGTGTAGAGGAGGCTATCAGGGAAATGATAAAAAAATAAAAGAGAAGAAAAGTAAAAAAAAAATTGAAATTGTAAAAAAAAAAAGAGGAATAGATCAAGAGAAAGAAAGGTGAATTAGAGAAAAAAGGGTATGGAAGGTGGCATCCAGCTATAAATTCATTTGGGAAAGTAAGCATGAGGGAAAATATCCAACAATAAGTAAATAAATTGGAAAAGGCTTTCCAAAAATGTGTCATCTCATTAAAAACAATTTTCTGTTATTAAAATACATTTTGATATATGAATTGTTGAAATAAAACATTTTCCTTGGAAACAGAAAGATTTTTCTCCTAATCTTAAATTGAGTGACTATATTCAGAGTCCTCAAGTATTTTTGTCCTGTCAGTCCATACAATTAATGAAATTAAACAGAGAGACTCTAACGATGAAGCAAATTTATGCTATGTAAGCTGGTCTTATAAGTCGACTGGTTGTGATTATGACACTCAAATAATTCTTACAATACATTTTATGCCATGAACTTTGAAACTAATTAACAAATTCAGACAGAAAACCCTTCTTGTGGATTATATTTAGACATTTCCTAAGGCCCTCGGTAGAATCACAGACTTAGCTTTAGAAGGGAAGTAAGAACATAGCTAATCCAAATACTTCATTGAAACTGAGGTCTGAAGCAAAAATGGCAGAGCTAGGATTCAAAGTCAGGTTTTCTGACTACAAATCCAGAATTTATTCTTGCTTTTCTAAAGTACTTAAACAATACATTTAACTAACTGTTCAACAAGATTAGGTCAGAGAACAATGATTCAAAGGAAAAAAACATATGACTAAAGCTTGGCCCTCTTGAGAAATCTGAAAAGTTGAGGTCTTTGTGACAGCTACCTAAGGAATACTATAGAATCCACTTGGCTTTTTTTTCATTTATTACTTTTACATTAATTTATTCATTTTGGTTAAGAATGAAAATGTTTCATTTTGGGGATTATCAAGTGAGGAAAGGAAGAAAATGGACTAAAAGTAAAAAGGCAACTCACTTCCCACTAGTTTCATTTCTTTCCAATCCTCTTCCCCATATTACACTGGCCTAATCTATGTATGCTGAGGTTCACAGCTCCAGGTACAAAATTCCCAAATAAACCAGAACTAGAGCAAAAGAATGAGGCAAGTCAGAGAAACATATGGAAATGAGCCCACTGATAGCAGGACTAGACCATTTCGTTGGTTACATATATGTATAAATCCTAAAATGGGCACTAGAAATTGGTCTAGCTTCGTGGCCTTAGGATCTGTCATTAAATCAATGAATCAGCAAGCATTTATTAATGCTAGACACTAACAATAAAAAAAGACGAAGTTCCTGCATGAAATCCTGCATTCAAGCTTAAATAAAATCAGAAAAGAAAACATGAATAGATTTAAGTAAAAGAAATAAATCCAAAATAAATCAAAGGTAGATAGTGATGGATATCACTAGTAGTTGAGGGAATTCAGGAAAAAGCTTCTTAGGTAAAAGATGAATCAAGGATAATACCACCACTAGAGATTAGAAAACAGTGGTTTCCACATTAGAAATAACAAAAGATTAGCAAAGGCAAAATAGGGGAAGGCAAATAGGGAAATAAGTTCTTTATTGGACATGCTTAATTCTAGATAGAACAGACTATCCAGTTTGAAATATCCAGACAGCTGGTAATACAGGAATATCTCAAAAGCAAAAGATTGAAGGTATATAGTTTTTGAATGACTGGCATAAAGATGACAGTTAAATCCATGGGAATTTAAGAGGTCACCATCTGGATAAGTGGAAAGAGGGAAGATCACCTGAGAGAGGCAACTTGGTATGGCCTTCAGGGAAGTATCAGTAGCTTAAAAGAGGTTGCAAATTAAAGAGGGATAACTGAGAAGAAAACATGTTGGAGAAAAAGGAATAGATGTTCTTGTTTCCAGATATATGGCAAGGAAAAGTTTTAACTAATATTAGAGAACAGAAGAAAAAAGAATGGTGGTTGATATGAAGGGATTTTAAGATGAAGGTGAATGATCTCATTCTCATTCAAAGTAATAGATGAATTACTAAACTAAGGGCAAAAAGGGGGGAGAAGAGTAGGAGATCGGAGTGGAGAAGAAAATATTTGGAAAAACTTTTGTGGAGAGTGAGAAAGAGAAATAATTAGAGAGGAGCAAAAAAATCCTCAGTCCTTGAAGAATTATGTTTGATGTAATGTGGTCTGACAAACCAGAAGTACAGAAACATAACAGCAAACATAACTCAGTTGTACTTCAGGGATAATTCATATATACTTATATATAAAGTCTAGTAAATGAAAGATTGATCCAATAAGAAAAGGGGCAGGTTCATGTCTCAAAATAAGAGAGGTAAAGGCTTTATTTTAACAGTTGGATAGATTTTTCCATCTGTATCTTGAAGCCAAAAAATCTCATGATCCAGGAGTAGTTGTGCACAAGCCAGTGATTTTTAACAAGGATTATAAGTTCATCCACTCTATCCTATGTCACTGCCAGTCATCTTGACTTTTGTCTTGGCAGGGGAGTTTGATTAATCAAGAAGACTTGGAACAATTTTGAGGCTGAGGACAAGGCAATTCTACCTCATTTAAATCCACTTCATGTGCAAAGCAAATATAGACATTACCTATGATGGCACTGTTCCTTTTTGAAAATTAAAGGAAAACAATTTATAGGTGAACCATGATTTAGGGTACACCTAAGGAACAAGTAAATCAAATTTGTGAATCACACAAATGCAAAATATATAAAACTTGAAAGGACTTCAGAAGACATTTACAATAATTTATTTCTCAAGGAGAATTCTCTATTTAGAAAGTAGTCATCCAACTTCTGATTGGAAAATGTTATTAATAAAGAACTCTTGAGGAGTCTATTATGCCATTGAATGGCTTTAATTATTAAGTATTCTTTTACATGAAGTCAAATAAGCTGTACCTATCTAAAAAACAGGTGTTCAGAACTTTGTGTGAGGTCTGTCAAATGCTTTTTAGGATTGCTTTCCACCTCTGCTGTATAAATGGCCACTCAACACTTATGTGTGACTCCAAGAAGCTGTAACATATGAAGTAGCTACTCCCTTGTAAACTAATTAGGCAGACAGGCTAACCCAAGCTGATGGTAACGAAAGGCCAAAAACCTGTCAGCAACTTATTGGGGTATCTACCTCAAGCATGTGAAGACTTCCCTGGGGGGACAGAGTGAAGGAGATCAATTTGTTCCAATAGCCATGAAGACAGCTGAATTAAGTAGGCACTATGGTGTGCTTAGAGTTTGATTAGATATCAGATATAACAAAGTAATCATCTGCATACTGAGCCATTGTCTATTGTCTTGAATTTTGTCCTCTCATTGGACTTTGATGACTCAGGAAGAATGAGGCTGATGACTTTGTGCAAGTCTGTCTTACTTAAATTTAATTTATGCTGGAGTCAAAAGAAATCATCCATAGCATTTTATCATTTATATTGGCCTCAAAATTTTATGGCTGGGTATAGGCAAGAGACAAAGCAGCATTAGACACAAAACCCTGCGTATAAGAAGCCCATTCAGTTATCTTCACACTGAACTGAATCATCATTGAGACTTGGGAATCCTGGGTGTTTGAGCAGTCTGTTTTTAGAACCACACTGCTGACCACTTGGCGTGAAGAAGGGGCTAGAATACTATAAAATACTATAGTAATATAAAAATTTTCTGCCTCACCCAACCTAACCCTGTGGTCAAAATGCAAAAAAAAAAAAAAATTTACAAAAACTTTGGCGAGGAAGATCGAATTAACCAGTAGTACATTAAATTTACTCAGACAAAATATTAAACAAGAAATCCAGTAGAACTAAAAGACTAATAGCATTTTTTGAAAAAAAAAAAAACCCTCAGCAAGTATAATATCCAAATAACAGACCTGAAAAGAAGATTGGCAAATGAAAATCAGCTAACTAACCAAAGTTGGAACGAGATATGTTTTTTTTCTAAAGAGGTCATAGAGAGCAAACAAAACTGGAAGCATTCTAAAAGGAGTGAATGTCAGACTTATTACATTGTGATTGCCATCATCATCAGTGTATGTCTATGCTCCCATGAAAACCCTTATTAGGTCAAAGAAAATGTTATGAAGACTTGAAGACCCTCATGCTCAATGTGCCAAAAGAAGACAAGCTTGCAATCATTAGTAACTTTAATACCAGAGTAAGCACAGAATATCAAACATGGCAGGAAGGCCTTGGGAGAAATGAAATTGGAAACAATGAAAAAAATCACAGTCACTTACTAATGAAGACTGGTGTGTCTCATACTTCATTTATGCACCCTTACAGAAACATTTTAATACACTGGCATTTAATAGATTATGTTATTGTAAGGAAAAGAGAGAGAGGATGTGAGAGGGAAGAAGGGAATGTGTAGCACAGACTACTGGACTGACTATAAACTTAGCTTCTTCAAGCTAAATATTCACATTCAAAAATTGAGGGTCCAAAAGCAAGCTGATTACCAGAAGAATTAATGTCAACAGATTACAGCACTTCTTTGAATAAGATGTTCCTTGGTAACCTACAGAAAAGGCTGAGTTAACACACAGCTGGAAGAAGTGGAAGAGAAAATGAGTGGGCAGTTTTCAAAAATTTGGTATACAACACTGCCTTTACTCCTTTGGGCCAAAACACTAACAAACATCAAGACTGGTTTGAAGAAATTAATGGTGAAATTCAGTAAATGCTCATTGAAAAAACAAGACCTCCGCCAGTACTTCCATCATGATAGCTCATCTTTCTCTAAGAAACAAGTTTTACAAAAGTAAGGTATAAGATAAAGTTAGAGAGATTTAGGATTCTTTATTCAGCAAGAATGCAGATGAAATTCACATTTATATTGCCAGTAACAATGCAAACTGCTTTTTTGATGCCCTGAAGATCACTTATGGGTCAAAGACCTATAGTGATTTTAACTGTTCAGTGCTAATGAAACCACAAGGAATATTATTTTTATTAAAGCTTTTTGTTTCCAGAACATATGAGTAATTTTTCTTCAATGACCTTTGCAAAATTTTCTTTCAAATTTTTTCCTCCTTCCTCCCCCCTCCTCTCCTAGATGGCAAGTAGTCTAATACATATTAAATATGTTAAAATATGTGATAAATCCAATAAAATTATCTTTCTGCACAAGAAAAATCAGATCCAGAAAGAGAAAAAAAAACATCCTAAGAATGAAAACAAAATGCAAGCAAACATTCACAGAAAGCATTAAAATGCTATGTTGTGGTCCATACTCAGTTCCCACAGGCCTCTCCTTGGTGTATAGGGCTTTTTTTCATCACTGAACAATTGGAACTGGTTTGAAACACCTCATTGTTAAAGAGAACCATGTCCCTCAGAATTGATCATCGTATCGTCTTGTTGTTGCTGTGTATAATGATCTCCTGGTTCTGCTCATTTCACTTAGCATCAGTTCATGTAGGTCTCTCCAGGCCTCTCTGAAATCATCCTGCTGGTCATTTCTCACAGAATGATAATTTTCCATGACATTCATATACCATGATTTCTTCAGCTATTCTCCAGTTGATGGGCATCCACTCAGTTTTCAGGTTCTTGCCAAAACAAAAAAAGGCTGCCAAAAACATTTTTGCACATGTGGGTCCCTTTCTATCCTTTAAGATCTCTTTGGGATATAGGCCCAGTAAAATCACTGCTGAGTAAAAGAGTGTGCACAGTTTGATAACTTTTTTGAGCATAGTTCCTAATTATTGTCCAGAATGGTTGGATCCGTTCACAGTTCCACCAACAATGTATCAGTTTCCCAGTTTTCCCACATTCCCTTCAACATTCGTCATTACCTTTTCCTGTCATCTTAGCCAATCTGACAGGTACGTAGTGGTATCTCACAGTTGTCCTAATTTGCATTTCTCTGATCAATAGTGATTTGGAGCACCTTTTAGTATGACTAGTTTCAATTTCTTCATCTGAAAATGGTCTGTTCATATCTTTTGACCATTTGTCAATGGGAGAATGACTTGGATTCTTATAAATTTGAATCAATTCTCTATATATTTTAGAAATGAGGCCTTTGTCAGAACTTTTGAATGTAAAAATGTTTTCCAAATTTATTGCTTCCCTTCTAATCTTGTCTGCATTCATTTTGTTTGTACAAAAACTTTTAAACTTGATACAGTCAAAATAACCTATTTTGTGATTAATAATGATCTCTAGTTCTTCTTTGGTCACAAATTTCTTCCTCCTCCAAAGATCTGAAAAGTAAACCACGCTATGTTCTTCTAATTTGTTTATAATATCATTCTTTATGTATGCATGATGAATTGATTTTGACACTATCTTGGTATATAGTGTTAGCTGTGGGTTTAACCTGGTTTAGGGTTAGCCTGGTTTCTTCCATACAAGTTTCCAATTTTCCCGG
Organism: Myrmecobius fasciatus; assembly: GCA_023553655.1. Lineage (NCBI taxonomy): Eukaryota > Metazoa > Chordata > Mammalia > Dasyuromorphia > Myrmecobiidae > Myrmecobius > Myrmecobius fasciatus. Next base: position 29,590 of record JAJPUD010017457.1, read on the forward strand.
CAGTATTTGTCAAATATTGAGTTTTTATCCCAAAAGCCGGAGTCTTTGGGTTTGTCAAACACTATATTACTGTAGTAGTCAATTTTGTCCCATGAACCTAACCCATTCCAATGATTAACTACTTTGTTTCGTAGCCAACACCAAATGATTTTGATGAAAGCTGCTTTATAATATAGTTGTAGATATGGCACAGCTACACCTCCTTCATTTGCTTTTATTTTCATTAATTCCCTTGAAAGTCTTGATCTTTTATTCTTCCAGATGAACTCTGCAACTATCTTTTCTAGATCTGTAAAATAATTTCTCAGGAGTTTGATTGCTATAGCACTAAATAAATAGATTAGTTTAGTTAGTATTGTCATCTATATTATATTTGCTCGACCTATGCAACAGCACTTGATATTTTCCCAACTGTTTAGATCTTACTTTATTTGTTTGGAAAGTGTTTTGTAGTTTTGCTTATATAACCCCTGACTTTACCACCTTGGCAGATATATTCCCAAATATTTTATACTAAAATAACTGGAATTTCTCTTTGTATCTCTTGCTATTTTGTTGGTGATGTATAAAAATGCTGATGATTTATGTGGATTTATTTTGTATCCTGAAACTTTGGTAAAGTTGTGGATTACTTCAAATAGTTTTTAGTTGATTCTCTGGAGTTCTCTAACTATACCATCATATCATCTGCAAAGAATGATAATTTAGTTTCCTCATGACCTACTCTGATTCCTTTAATCTCTTTTTCTTGTCTTATTGCTAAAGCTAGCATTTCTAATACAATATTGATTAGTAATGGTTATAGTGGGCAATCTTGTTTCACCCCTGATCTTACTGTGAATGGTTCCAGTATCACTGTTACAAATGATGCTAGCTGATGGTTTTAAATAGTTGCTAATGACTATTTTAAGGAAAACTCCATTTATTCCGATATTCTCTGGTGTTTTTAATAGGAATGGATGTTTGATTTTATCAAATTCTTTTTATGCATCTATTGAGATAATCATGTTTTTGTTCATTTGTTTATTGATATAGTCAATTATGCTAATAGTTTTCCTAATATTGAACCATCCCTGCATTCCTAATATAATTCCTACTTGTTCATGGTATATTATCCTGGGGATTATTTTCTGTAATCTCTTTGCTAATATTTTATTTAAGATTTTTGTATCAAAATTTAAGGAGATTGGTATATAATTTTCTTTCTCTGTTTTCATTCTACCTGGTTTAGTTAGGTATCAGTACCATGTCTGTGTCATAAAAGAAAGTTGGTAAGAGTTCTTCATTAGCTATTTTTTCAAATAATTTATATAGTACTGGAGTTAATTGTTCTTTAAATGTTTTGTAGAATTCACATTTAAATCCATCTGATCCTGGGGATTTTTTCTTAGGGAGTTCATTAATGACTTTTTCTATTTCTTTTTCTAAAATGGGATTATTTAAAAAATGTATTTCCTCTTCTGTTAATCAGGGCAATCTATATTTTTGTAGATATTCCTCCATTTCACTTAGGCTACCAAATTTATTGGCATAAAAGTTGGCAAAGTAACCCATAATTATTCTTCTAATTTCCTCCTCATTGGTGGAAAGTTCTCCCTTTTCATTTTTGAGACTAACAATTTGATTTTCCTCTTTCCTTTTTCTTTTTTTTT
>JAJPUD010017458.1:0-29122 GCA_023553655.1 Myrmecobius fasciatus
AGGTTTGAGAGGAGCTTCACTAGATATATGACTTTCAGCCCATTTCTCAATCAGAAAGCCTGTACAACTAGCAGATTCTTTTTTTGGCCATTTCCTAGATTTCTGTCCATCAATTCTCTTTACTTCTTCAGTAGAAAGTCTATGAGCAATAGGAGTTTGCATTGAATAGTTCTAAAGTTTCCTCCATTCTTAAGGGCTATTTTGCAAACCAATTGCCCAGTCTTTCAAATACTTTGTATGATTTAGTTTTCATATAGTCAACCAACTTGGAAGCTCTTGAATAATGAAAGCAGTCTTTTCCTCATCTTCTTCAAACATAGGAATCTGGCATTATCTGCTAAAATTCAGTAATTGACCTACATTTGTATGTTTCCATTTTTTTAGTCATCACCATTCTGCATGAAGCATAAGGACTTCTGTTATGACATTAACCAATATTTCTTTAAGATGGTTTCTGAAATCCTTCATCATAGAGGAGTCCTTCTTGATTTTTCTCTGAGTGATTTGGGAATTAGTAAACTGTATTCTGTGGATTGCATATTGAGCATACCCCACATCTCATTCATACAACTGAGCACATCTGTCCTAATGTTGAGTTCTAGCTTCCACCTATCCTTCTACTCTTGTACTATTGGGAAGTCCCCAAAGAAAAATACTTCAAAATCCAGCACAGAGAGTAAACCATTCAAATTTTTAATGGTCTTCCCTGGAACCTCTTAGATCTATTCTCTTGTAAGCTTCTCCATAGTCTGCTTCGCTAGATGATTAAAATGTACAAATATTGAAAATGTACAACTTTTCCACCCCAGGGAAACTCTGAAATCAGTAGAGTAGCAATTTGGAAATAGGGACATGATGGAGACAGCCTGTTCCATTCATGTCTACCCTCTGTCTTTTCCTTCAGCAGTCTATAGTGGGGCTGATCTCTTCCATCATTCAATGCGGAACCTGATGTGGCACTTGGATACTTGATTTGGGGAGTTCCAAAGGGATATCCTGCTTGAAGACTGTCCAAAAGCAGACTGGCTAGTACTCTTTTTAGGATACCATACAGCCTGCCTTTGTGTTTTACTCTCTCTTTCTTTCCGTATGTTTTTGCTATGACTCCTTCTTTAGTATTCTCTTTGCTTTTATACACAAGGTCTTTGTCTTTGAGCAGATGCTTGTTTTTTTTTTGTTTTTTGTTTTTTGTTTTGTTTTGTTTTGTTTTGTTTTGTTTTTTCTTGCTATTGTGGTTATTAGTGCTCATACCTGCCTACTTATATGACCCTGACCACATCATGTACCCTCCTTGGATCTCAGATTCCTTATATGAAAAATGAGAGGGTTGGACTACATGATACTTAAGTTTATATTCTGCTCTAAATTCTGTGATCCTAAATCCACATTTTAAATCCAGCACTTTGTTGTACAAGTGTTCCATTTTACCTTATTTTTCCATTGTTATTTCCAATTTGCTACTTCTAAGCAATCTGTGGCAGATAGGGCCATATTTAATAGACTCATTTTTCATTGTCCTCTTGAAAGGGGCCTCACAGGGATTGACCCCCCGCGAGTAACTCTTTGGAATGCCTACTCAGGAAGTAAGGGTGACAAAAAGAATAAATAAAGCCAAAGAAATAAACCTATGGGGGAGCAGAAAATGATTTTTCCCTTGTACTTTTGTATATACTACTGCAGTGACTCACCTCACAGTGGTGTTATGAGGCTTGATTAAATGAGGATTGAACAGTCATTATGAAGTTCCAAAAACTCCACAGAAAAGGTCACTGGGTAAAATTTTCCAATATAAATGAGATGCTTTTAAAAGAAACTTAAAGGCGATGATCTCTTCTGTTGGAATTCTTTTTTTTTTCCTGTTCTAAATTATATTTTTAATAGAATTTAGCAGCAAAGTGCTAACCAGAGTTCAGTGAGGTGTTGCTGGGCTGTGATTTTTGTTTTGATAAATTCTATCATTAAAGCTTTAACAAAAAGAAAAAAAACGTAAATAATAATAATAATAATAACAGTTGACATGTAAAGCTTTATACAATTGCTAAAAGCTTTGTGAATATATTATCACATTTTATCCTCACTATTCTCTAGGAGATAAGTATTATTATATCTATTTTCCAGATGAGAAAATTAAACAATTACAATATAAATGACTTTTCCAAGGTCACACAACTAGTAAGTGTCAAGGCAATAATTCGAATCATATCTTCTAAGAATTTTAATATAGAGGCAAATATGAATTAAAAGAACTACCACCAAAATTAAACAATAACAACTAAATACATAGTAATAGCAAAACAAAACACTATTAATCCAGTGAATTAATTGTATGATTAAAGATCTGGAATTTTGTAACCCGAGTTTTAGCCAAAATTGTGATAATTTAGAGAGAGGCTAGACAAAACTTTGTTTAGCAAATCTTTGCTAAGGCAGATTCATAGGATCATAGATAAAGCTCTAAGAAAAGTTAGAAATTATCTAGAATAAATCTTATTAAAAATAAACAAAAGCTGGTATCTTATGTTTTTATATCATATTCATTTCTGAAAATGCTCCCTCACTGATGTATCTCTTTCTTTCCTCCCTACTACCAGGAGTTTCTTAAAAAGCAGCTTATCAAAGTCAACTACCTCTCACCAGATAAACCTAAGGAAACACATAATGTTCCAGTCTTACTGTCCAAGATTTGCAATGAAAGAGAGAGGGGTGAATTTTCTTAACTGTTCCTAAAATAATTTTTTTTTTATTACGGTCACATTACATAATTCAGTTTGTTTTATTTTTCATTCCATTTATGCTTTCATATCCCCCCCCCTATTTTTCTTATTAGAGTCTCCATTATTTTATGTAGGTCTCTTTATCTTTTCTGAATTCTCAATAGTAATCATATTATTAAGGCACAATAATATTCCATGTTTTGTCTAACCATTTCTCAATCACTGGTTCCTATTTTCTTTATAGTGCTTTCCTATCAAAAATGTACTGCTATAAATATTTTGTTATATGTGTAAGCTTTCTTTCAGGCTCCATTCTCCTTATGCCTGCTATTTTTTCTTTAATAGTATTTTATTTTCCAAATTCATGAAAAGATAGTTTTCAGCCATCACCTCTGCTAAACTTGTGTTCCAATTTATTCTCCTTCTTTCACCATACCACTTTCCCTATACAGCAAGCAATAGTTTAAACATGCAATTCTTCTAAACATATTTCCATACATATAATTGCACGAGAAAAATCAGATCAAAACTGAAAAAGAAAGAAAAAAAGCAAACAAAAAAACCAACTTAATATGCTTTAATCCACATTCAGTCTACATAATTCTCTCTCTGGATGTGAGTGGCTCTTTGTATCACAAGACTATTGAATTGCCTTGGATTACCTCATTTTTGAAAAGAATCTAGTCCATCACAGTTGTTCGTCAGTTTTATTGCTGGTGTGTACAATGTTTTCTTGGTTCTGCTTACTTCATTTAGCATCAGTTAGTGTAAGTCTTTACAGGCTTTCTGAAATCATCCAGCTTATCATTTCTTGTAGAACAATAATATTCCATTATACCAAAACATATTCCCCAACTGATGGGCATCTTTAAATTTCCAGTTTCTTGCCACTACAACAAAGGTTGCTACAAACATTTTTACACATGTGGGTCCTTCCCCTCTTTTATGATCTTTTTGGGATACAGATTCAGTAGAGACACTCTTGGATCAAATGCACAGTTTGATAGGCCTTTTGACATAGTTTCAAATTGCTCTCCAGAATAGTTGGATCACTTTACAACTCCACCAATAATGAATTAATGTGAAAGTTTTCCAACAATTATTGTTATATTTTCCTGTCATCTTAGCCAATCTGAGAAGTATGAAGTGGTTCTTCAGAATTATCTTAATTTGCCTTTCCTTAATCAATTATGATTTGGAGCATTTTTATATGACTAGAAATGGCTTTAATTGTTCATTCATATCTTTTGACCATTTATCAGTTGGGAAATGACTTGTATTCTCATAAATTTGAGTCATTTCTCTGTATATTTTAGAAATGAGGCCTTTATCAGAAACACTGGATGTAAAATTTTCCCCCAGCTTTCTGCTTCCCTTCTAATCTTGGTCGCATTGGTTTTGTTTATGGCACCTCTTTTTAATTTAATATAATCAGAAATATCCATTTTGCATTTCATAATGTTCTCTACTTCTTCTTTGACTGTTAGTACCTAGTGCCTGATTGATAGGTGACTGGTATACACGTTTTTCTTAGAGAAAGTATGCATAACAAAAGGGCTGAAAGGCAGGAAAAGGCAGAGCTAGAAAAACAGGTTTTACCTGAGGATATATGATCCTGTTGTTTAAAAGCCAATCACAAGCCAGGAAAAAGGTTAAGGAATTTGAGATTGTACTGACGTCAAAAATTGTATATAAGCAAGAAGGGAGGCTGCTCTTGCTCTCTCTCTCAGCACTCTCTCAACTGGACAGAGGCATGGAGCAGTAGGTAGAAGTAAGTTAGTGTAGAAGAGTCATGTGTGAGTAGCAGGTGAATGTAATGATGATGTAATTGACAATAAACGTGCTATATCAAAATATACACCTGGGCAGCTCTGTGAATTTAATTTGTGATAAAACTGCAGGCAGTTTTATTGAAGTTTTCCAAAGACATTTGAAGACTTTTGGAGGTAAGTCTCGCTAATTAGTGCCCGTCATCTCTTTATCCTAGGTGGGAGAAGGGGAATTTAACATTTGACCATAAATTCCTCCCTACTAAACAGAACTGAGGGGTAGACTATCCTATCCCTTGTTCTCCTAATTTGCTTATAGCATCACTCTTTATCTCTAAATCATGAAGCATTTTCAATCTTATCCTGGTATAGGGTGTTCAGTGCTGGTCAGTGTCTAGTTTCTGTCATACCATTTGTGTCAGTTTTCCCAGAAATTTTTCTCTTATCCCAAAATCTAAAGTCTTTAGGTTTGTGAAATACAAAATAACTATAGTTATTGACTATTGTGTCTTTTGAACCTAACCTATTGCATTGATGCACTATTTTTCTTAGTGTCTATGGTTCCTGAGCCAAAGATTATATATACCTTCATCATTTTTTACACATAATTACAAATTGTTTCCCAGAAACATTTTTTTTTTCATTTTACAAAGGAAGAAATTGAAAAGTCAAGGAAGATGAAGTAACTTTTGTAAGGTTACAGAATGCTATTAATTCTCTATGCCTTTTATTCTTTGTAGCCAAAATTCTTTAAAAGATTGTCTACAACAGCAAAACAAATGCCTTTACTTTCTGTCCTCTCTCTCATTTCGTAAACCCCTATAATACAGTTTTTGATTAGGTCATTCCCTGAAATTGTTCTCTCCAAAGTGTCAGTGATCCTTTAATTGTCAATCCGATAACTTTTTTCTCAATTCTTATTCTCTATGATCTCTTTGTAGTCATTGATACTATTGATCATGCTCTCCTCCTTGATATTCACTTCTCTAGAATTTTCTGGATTGTACTCTACCCTAGTTCTCCTTTCTCTGCTTCTTGCTGGGTCCTCATCCAGTTCATACCCTCCAAAAACAGATGTTGCATAGGGTTCAATCTTCAGCTTGCTTCTCTTTTCTCTTTATAATACTTATTTTATGACTTCATCAGCTCCCATGTATTTAATTACTATCTTTATGTTGATGAATTTCAATTCTTCTTATTCTCCTATAATCTTTTTATTGACCTCTAATCTCTAACTGCATTTCTGACATCTCAAACTAGGCATTTAGTAGACATAATCTCAATGTGTCAAAATATGAACACTGTTATATTTCTCGTTAACCTTCTTCTCCTCCTAACTTCCCTGTTTTTGGAGGCAGCAATACCATCCTCTCAGTCACTCAAGTTCACCACCTAAATATTATCCTTTTTTTCCTCCTTATTTCTTTCTACTTCCTATCTAATCTATAGCCATGGACTCTTGGTTTCACTTTTGTGACCTCTCTTTGACATGTGTCTTTTACTGATACTGCCAACACCCTGGGATAGATCTTCATCTTCCCACACTTGAAGTATTATAATAACCTGTTCAGGACTATGTTTGCCTCAAATTTCACCCCACTTCAAGCCATCTTATATTCAGCTGTCAAAGCTATTTTTCTAAAATCGTAATACAACCATGTCACCCCCACCCTCAACCCAACTTGGATAAGATTCTTATCACCTCCAGGATCAAATATAAAACCCTCTGGTATTCAATGTAACATTCCTCCTTTTGCCTTTCCAGTTTTCTTTTACTTTACTCTGTGTGCTATACTATTGCCATTCCACAAATATGAACTTCCATATCTAAATATCATATATTTTTCTGGCTCTCTCCATTCTTGTAAAAAGGGTTCTCTTTCCATCTCTCTCTCCAGGCTTTTCTGGCTTCCATTAAGTCCCAAATAATTTCCTATCTTCTCTAGGAAGGCTTTACCAACACTTCTTAATTCTAGTGCCTTCCCACAGTTAATTACGTCCTACTTATCCTATGTATAATTTGTTTATAAATATTTGTTTGTTTGTTGTCTTCCCATTTAGATGTTTAGCTTCTCAAGGGCAGGAAATATTTTTTCTATTCATGTGCCCTCAAGTGTTTAGCATAGTACCAAGCATCTCATGTAAGGATTTTAATTGTTTTCTTTGCATTCACAATGAAACTAACTATTAAGTTAGCTGGAAATACAATTACTACAGAGCATTTGACTTGGAATGAGGAACATCTGAATTCAAATCAATCTCAGATATATACTCTCCATCCAGTCAACATTGTCACTTAATTGTCATTTGCTTTAGTTCCCTCAAATATTAATGGAAAAAACAATAGTACTAATTTTCCAGAGTTATAATGAATCAAACTGTGCATAATGTTTAATCCAGTAATATCTCTCCTAGATCTGTATTCCAAGAAGTCCCAAAGAAAAAATGAAAAAGGAGACATATGTGCAAAAATGTTTATAGCAGCCCTTTTGGTAGTGGCAAGAAACTGGAAACTGAGTGAATGCTTATCACTTGGAGAATGGCTGAATAAGTTATGGTATATGAACATTCTAGAATGTTAATTTTCTACAAGAATTGATCAGCAGGGTGATTTCAGAGAGGCCTGGAGCTACTTATATGAACTGATGATAAGTGAAGTGAGCAGAACCAGGAGATCATTGTACATGGCAACATGATTTTATAATTATCAATTCTGATGCTCTTTTCTTTTTTTTAATGTGCAATTTTTTATTTGCATAACATATGTATGGGTAGTTCCTCAGCATTGATCTTTACAAAGCTTTCCATTACAAATTTTACCCCCAGTTCCCACCCTTCCCCTACATGGCAGGATGTCCACTACATGTTAATTATGTTAAAATACTTGACAAATCAAATATATGTATACATATTTCCACACTTATCATTGTTGTGCAAGAAAAGTCATATCTACAAGAAAGAAAAATCAGATAAAGGAAACACAATGCAAGCGAACATCAATCGAGAGCGTGAAAATGTTATGTTGTGGTCCACATTTCACATTCCACTCTCTGGGTGTATATGGCTTTCTTCAGTGAACAAATGGAACTGGTTTGAAACATTTCATTGTTGAAGAGAGCCATGTCCATCAGAATTGATCATCATATACTCTTGTTGTTGCTGTGTATAATGATCTCCTGGTTCTGCTCATTTCACTCAGCATCAGTTCATGTAAGTCTCTCCAGGCCTCTCTGAAATCATCCCGCTCGTTGTTTCTTATAGAACAATAATATTCCATAATATTCATATACCATAATTTATTCAGCCATTCTCCAATTGATGTGTGATGCTCTTTTCAAAAGCAAGTTGATTCAGGCCAGTTCCAATGGTCTTATGATGGAGAAAGCCATCTGCACCCAGAGAGAGGACTGTGGGCACTGAATGTGAACCACAATATATTATTTTCACTTTTTTGTTATTGATTGCTTGCCTTTTTTGTTCTTTCACTTTTTTTTCTTTTTGATCTGATTTTTCTTGAGCTGCATGAGAAATGTGGAAATATGTTTAGAAAAATTGCACATGTTTAACCTCTATTGGATTACTTGCTGTCTAGGAGAGGGGCAAGGCGAAGGAAGGGAGAAAAATTTGGAACACAAGGTTTTCCAAGGGTCATGTTGAAAACAATCTTTGCATGATTTTGAAAATAAAAAGCAATTATTTTTTCTATTTCATCCTATTTCCTATTGTCATGCCTTTTCAGAGATTGTCCTATATATGCAAAATAATTTCCTTTCATATCTTTCTCTCTTGAAGTCCCTAGTTCCCTTAAAGGCTCAACCTTCCACAAGATGTCACCTTCCACAAAAGGTTTTTACTTTTTTTTTTTTCTCAGCTGTGTCACATACTTTATAAGTATCAAGCATCTATCTTATTCCTGGGTAGCTAGATGACACAGTAGATAGAGTATGGAGCCTTAGTCAGGAAGACTCATTTTTTTGAGTTTGAGTCTAGTCTTAGACACTTACTAACTGTGACTTTGGGTAAGTCACTTAACTCTTTGTCTCAGTTCCTCATTAATAAAATGAGCTAGAGAAGGAAATGGCAAACCAATTCAGTATCTTCATCAAGAAAACACCAAATGGGTTGAACACAATTGAAGCAACTGAAGGATATTATAATCTTTCTTCCCTCCTGAGGAACCCCTTCCAACAAATAAAATGAAACAAAAACATAATAATGAAAAAATAGATATAATCAAGTAAAACACCTTCTCACACTGGCAATTTCTAAAAATGAATGTCTTATTCTTCATATCTATGAACAACATTCTAAATCAACTGTCTGGAATCATGTGTGATTATGGTTTTGATCAAAATTCTTGTCTTAACATTTTTACAATGTTGTCATAAGTATAAATTATTCTCATTTCACTTTGGATCATTTCCAAGTGAGGTTGAGGTGAAGCCTGATCTCCCTGATACTTACTCATTTGCTTATTCCCCTTACCCCATTATCTAAGATAAATACACTTTTCATTTTTCCTCCATATCCCTAGGTCACTCTAGAGCAAAGAGTACTAAAAGTAATCTTCTTCAATATTCTTAGGGCAAAAGAAATTACAAGGCTTGTCTTAGGGTCTCTCTGAAAAACTTTAGAATTGAGTGTGAGACAACAGAGACACTGGCACAGGACTTCTTTGCATGGCAGACTCACATCAAGGAAGTTGCTGTATTGTATAGGTAAAACATATATATATATATACATATATATATATGCATATATATACATATAAATGTGAGATGTGCTAATTTAAAGACATCTTTGGTCCAAATGGACTATTTGAGCCTAATTTATGGTAGAGCCTTCTAACCTTCTATCAGTCTGATCAGCCACAGTTGGATATACTGAACCTGACATAATGATATACACAATTCTACCCATCAATTTCTGTTGAAAGTCCTCTGAAATTCTGTGAATATGACAGGAGAACATATTTGCTGACCTTCAAAAACCATTATTCAAGTTCAAACCAGAGAATCAAGAAAGTGAAAGATATAGGACAGTCATAGGACTATAGATTTGTATGGAAAGATTTCTTAAAGTTCATCTAATAGATAAACATCTTTACCTTGTAGATAAGGGAACTGAGACCCAGAGAATTTAAATGATTTTTCAAAGTTACATAAACAGAAAATACAATAGCCAAAAATTTAAACCTATATGCTTTCATTCGAAACTCAAAACTCTTCCCCTATAAGAAAAGGGAGAATTTCAACAGGAAAAATTTAATTATTTATCAATATTTGTTTTAAACATTGGATGTTTTCTCATTTCAGGGATAGAAATGAGCGCTTTTCTAAGCACTCCCCTTCCAAATTATATCTACTAACTTTAATGAAAGCTTCCTGAATAATTCTTTCAAGTATATTTAAGGGAATTAGCCCGTTTTTTCTCTAGTTATCCTGACTGGCATTCAGTTAATCAAAATGTAATGTTGCAAATTTAGTCAACATAATTGTGTTTTGGCTAAGAACCTTCAGTGCCATTACTCTTCAACTTCCCTGTGTTATTGTTAATTAAGATGGATGATTAAAATATATGAGAATTAATTGCTTGTGCAATAATGGGCCAGTTTTCCTACTGGAATATGGGATTAGAGAATTGGTTTCAAAAGATAACTGCTTATCTTTGTTCCCACTCATAGCAGAGTTTACTGTCCAGTGAATATAATAGAAAGCCCTTCATCCTGAGCTTATCTTTCCCTGCTGCAGTTCTTTTTATTTTCAAGCTCAGGTCCTTATGCAAGTTTCATTGGCTTTTTTGGCTTTCAATTAATTTCATAATTCCTTAGAGCCTGTGCACAGGGCTTCTCACTGGGCAGTATGTATCCAATATGGCTGCATGTATCCAATGAAAGATGTCATTTAACATGGAGGGAGCTTGTTAGAAGGAGGTGTATGGAAGTTTCTCTTTAGCAACTCTGACTCCAAAGTCTATTTTCCCATAGGATTAAATGGTCATAGAGCTCTCCTATTCCCACTGCCTTCCTGGCATATTAGAGTTAGTCTTTTGAAAGAAGATTCAATAATTTATGAACAATATAAGGATACCTAGATGAAGATTATAGTACCTTATCAGAGATATGTGCATCAGGAACATAGGAAAGTTCACTGAGGAATCAACTTATTTCTTTCTCTTCTATAAAATCACAGGTTTAATTAAAGGAAAGAGAATTCTTTGAGCCATGTGGAAGAAATGGAGAATTTAATGCAGTTCTAAGATACTAGTCTCAATTTGTCAGGGATGCCTCCCTCCTTTAAGACTAATAGCAAGACTGAAGTGAGCAGATTCAGGATAATATTGTACACAGCAACAAGACTATGTGATGGAAACTGTGATGAACTGGCTCTTCTTAGTGATGCATTGATTCAAGACAAATCCAATAGACTTGGTATAGCAAATCCCACCTACATCCAGAGAGAGAACTATAGAGATTGAATATTGATAGAATCATAGTATTTTTCACTTGTTTTTTTTTGCTTGTTTGTTTACTTTTTCTTGCTTGTGTTTTTTTTTCATTTTATCTGATTTTTCTTGCAAAACATGAAAAATATAGAAATATAGTTAAGAGAATTGCACATTTTAAATTTATATCAGATTGCTTGCTGTCTTGCCATAGAAAATGGTAAAGGAGAAAGAGAAAAAATGGAACAGAGAGTTTTACAAAAAATGAATGTTAAAAACTATCTTTACATGTATTAAAATAAAATGCTAACAAAAACTTTTAAAAAATTAAAAATATCAACATCAGACTCATATACTCTCTTTGTGAAGTTAGAGGTAATGAATTCTCTACTCTTCTAAAGCTCTTTTCTTTACCTCGGTAGTATAGACATTAAGTTTTATTCTTGAAGTCTAAGCCAGAAGAACTTAAATGTATGGTAGATCCATTAAGTAGAAATGACTTCAAGAAATTCCAAGATTTGTGATGGAAAGTGTCATCTGCATCCAGAGAGAGAGAACTACAGAGAACAAATGTGGTTCAAAAGATAGTATTTTTTCTGTTATTGTTCTTTGTCTTCTATGTTTTTTCTTTCTTGTGCTCTCCCCCCTTCTTGATGTAATTTTTCTTGTGCAGCATAACAAATATGTAAATATGTTTAGATGAATTGCTATATCAGATTGCTTCTTGTCTTGGGAAGGGCGTGGTGGAGAAGGAGAAAAATTTGGAACACGAGGTTTTGCAAAGGTGAATTTTGAAAACTTTGCATGTACTTGGAAAAATAAAATACTATTAAAATAAAAAGAATTGGGCCAACAAATGATTGTTAACTGAATTGTTTTGAGGGAGAGTCGGTCATTGTCTGGATGCTGAGTGTTTTTGCACAGAAGAAACTATGAAGACTACCTACTAAGGAGAGGGGGAGAGGATATAGCTGGTGAAATGAAAATCCTTATAAATATTCAATCAAATACTTAAAATAGATTTTCATAGAGTCATAGATCTAGAACTGGAAGAGAACTTAGAGGTAAACAAATTGAGCTTTCTTGCTTTACTAATGAAGAAACTGAGCCCCAGTGCTCAGTTTAAAAATCACACAGGTTGTAAATAGTAGAGCAATGATTTAAATCCATATTCTCTAAATCCAATGCATCACTCTTTCCACTATGTATTTTCTATTTTGGGCCGCTTTCGGTTTATCCCCATGCCTTGCTGCTTGTGCTCCAGCATCCATCTCTGACCCAGCTATAAACCCTCAATCTTGTCACCTGGTCCCTGGGTTAGATCTCCCCTGGTAACAGGGTCAACATCCTATTTCCTAGTCATGTAATATACTAACCATTCTGCTAAAATATTCATCACCTCAAAGAATATCATGGTTTTACATTGTTAATTTCTTTTTCTGTCTTCAATGGGATCATTTTAAGGCAGTAAAAATGGCTTCTGTAATTGGTGTAGCAAAGCTGAAACTTCCTGAGTTTCAAATTGAAAAAAAAAGTCTGTTGATTATAATATATAACACAGGACATATTACATAACATGTAACACTGAATACTTTTTTTGGAAATACTTTTTATTGGAAAATTATTTTAAAGAGAAATTAATAATATAATATTGAAAAGTTGTATGATATAGAGAATAATCAAGCAATCAATTGATCAACAAGCTTTAATTAAAAACTTACTATGTTCCAACCACTGCCAGGAATAAGTAGATTATAATACTGCCACTATTGCAGATGATTTCTGTGGTATTGGGAAAATCTCAATATTCCTAAATTGCAGTATCCTCATAAGTAGAGTGAGTTGATTGGATGAAGTTATATCAAAGATATGTTCTCACTGTAAATCAATGGTCCCATGATAAAGTAGTTGCTAAATTCCTTCTTATCTCCTCTGAGGACCTAACATATACAGTCCATCTCCATGCCTTGCTGCTTGTGCTCCAGCATATCTCTGACCCAGCCACATATTCCCAGTCTTGAGAGCATCTTTATTGGCATTCCCCATGTGGAAGATACTGGGTAGTCCACATCCAATAATGTCAAGGTGTAGAGCAAGGGGTAAGTTTTGAAGGAATTTGGAAGTGTTCTATAATGTTTTCTGGCTTGCTAGCCATGTGTTTCTGTAGCTATTACTGATGATGCCTTCAAAAGATACTAGCAAGTAAAAGCATGGAGTTTTCACTTCAGTTCTCTTTTTTTTGGTGAATCTCTCCTTTTGGTTTTGATTCCACCTATATCACCTAGTGATAATCAGTGTTCTAAGGTGAGAGGCCTTGGACCCTTTCCCTCCAAGGCCACATGTGGCTCTATGAAATGGCCAGGATCCTTTGGCCTGGCCTGGCTATTTGCTATTTTGGTTTAAGTGAATAAAAATAATCTAGAGATTTAAACTGTATTTTTTTAAAATGTTGAGTAGACTTTGTTCTTTGCATATCCACAAAAGTAAATTATATTTGTATGAAAAAGTAACTTATATATTGAGTTAAATGGAACTGGAATGTTAGTCACAGACTACTTACAATGACAGAGCACACTGAACATGGAGGTTTTAGGCAAAGACAATAGAGAAAGACATCCCAAAATTTCAGGGGTCACTTCTTAGTACCCTCTGGGGGTATAGTTATGTGACTTGATGATAGTATGCATGGAACATCATATGATGACCCTCCCCCTCTATGATTTTCTTATGAATTATATTTAAAATATTCATTTATTTTCATTCAAATTATTGTAATTATTTTCAGGATCTATGATTTTTGATAATTCCATCTGATCCTACAATATTGACTATTGTTCTCTGCTATCTTTAAAGTGAGTGAAGACATTGTACTTACAATACAGGAAAACCTCATTTCTTTAGACACCATTAGTTGTGGAATTTTCAGAGCAACGTAGGTTGGAATTTGCATTTATGCTATTTAGAAGAAACAACTGGTAAGCAAAGTAATAGACTACATAAAATTATGTTCAACCTACTTAAGAGAATGAACTGTTTTTTAAAAACTCTGGTAAATTAATTATTTATATGCAAATGGTTCTGCTTATTACAAATGAGCATGATCCATTCACTAGGCCAGCTTCAAAGAACTTGTGTTCCAAAACACTTTTATAAGCAGTTAGTTTTAGCTATTGCATATCCTTGAAAGTAATAAAGCTCTATTTCTTTCAAAATGTTCTATAATTCAGATTTTTCACTGATTTTCACTGTGACTGCCCATAGCCTAATAGTCTGAATTAGTGAGGCCATCCCATACAATCATTTTAAATAGGAATTCCAGCAGAACATTTTTCCCTTTTAACTCCAGTATTGAACCAGAAGTGTTATAGGTATTGTGAAAATTAGTCTCATTGACATTAGCCCATATGCATCAAAAGTAATAGCTATAGTTTGATATTTCTCCTCAGAAATAGTAAACTATAAAAAACTTTCAATGGTCCTCCTTTGTCTCTTGAATTAAGCACACCCTCCTCCCACCCCAGATCTTATCATGTCAGGTGCTTCATAACAGAACTCCACCTCAAATAGTCTGTCATTTAATATTATTCCTTTCCACATATTCCATGCTCTACTGAAATAGAATTATTTTATTTTCCTTGTTAAACAATATTTAAAATGATTTCCCCATCCCAGGAACCCCACCTGATTCCCATGTCTATTTATAGAAATCGTCATCTTTACCATCAAGGCTTGTTAGGTGCTATCTCCTACAAGGAGGCTGATTTAGTCATACTTAATGCAACACCTAGTTCAAAATGACCAGTAGGAAGTTAGTAAAGTCAGGCTAGATTCTTAGTGGTCATTTGGATGACCCACAAATTTGGTTATTTGGAAACCACGGTGTCCAGTATTCTAATGAAGGATGTACAATGCAGAAAAAATAAGATTCTTTTATATATGGTGATTTTTCAGATACCATTGTGGGTTGAAAACAATCCTAATTACATTAAGCTGCAAAATACTGTAGTTTCCTGCTGGAAATCAACAATCTATGAAATAGCCCTTACAGTCAGTCTAGCAGTATATTTATATATGTTGGAGAATATTATAAATGGTCAATGAACTGGGTTCAGATCTAAAAAGGAGATTGGTGAATCAAGAAAGAATGAGTCTACTTTCTAATACTTTTATTGAACTATAAAAGTCATATTATCTACTTGTTTAGAAAGCCTGTGGAACATTAAATACAAAACTATAATAGCAGTACAGGGACTTGTTCAGGATAATTTTTTATGTCAACTCCACTGAAGAAGATTAAAAGGAAGATTTTTCTTTTTTCCCCTCAATTGCATTTTGCTTTTCCAAATACATATAAAGATCATTTCCAACATTCACTTTTATAAGATTTTGTGTTCCAAATTTTTCTTCCTCCCTCCTTTAGCTGCCAAGACAGCAAGCAATTTAATACAGGATAAACATTTGCAATCCTAAAAGGATGATTTTTTCAATAAAATAATAAATAACAACAATTTACATTTGTTTCATGCTTTCAGGTTCATGAAGTGCTTTATATCTCTTCTCATTCCTTTAGAAATAGAAGCTGGATTCTCTAAACCCAGCAACTTGACAACCCCCCCCCAAAATGAGGTACATATTTTCATTGATTGACCATTTCTCCATGTTTTTTGAACCACTAAAACCAACCAACCAAACAATTATCCATCAGTCAGAAACTGGCAGATCAAAAGTTAGGAAAATTTTAGAGCAATAAATTGTAGTTTAATGAATCTTGCAATTGAGATTGCTGTCTATGAATAGTCTAGATAGCCAAGTTAATTTAAAAATATTATGGAGTTAAAGGCTAGGATGGGGGAGAGGAAAGGTAGAATGCTTTCTCAGTATTTCATGATTTTCCGGACATTGGTGAAATTTCAAAATGAAGCACATTCTGCTTCTATCACTAGTGAACACCAAAGGGCAGACTATGCTGGTGCTGGGGGAGGTGGGAGGACCTGGAAGTCTGGGTTAGGGAGCTCATCTCGAGTCAAAGGCTGGGGTGCCTTCTGCTGTGACTTTGGCAGTGGAGCCTGAAGTCTGGGCAGTGGTCAAGGTCAGGGCTGCAGGCTGCAAAGAGGAAAGGCCAAAGACAAGGGATGGCCTCCTGCTATTCAAGGACATGAAGTTCAAGACTTTGGAAGAGATTTATCTTTTCTCCCTTCTTATCAAGGAGTTTGAGATCACAGACTTCTTCCTGAGATATTCATTGAAAGATGAAGTTCTGAAGATCATGCATGTGTAGAAACAAAGTAGAGCTGGACAATGGATCAGGTTCAAGGCTTTTGTGGCCATTAGTGACTATAATGGTCATATTGGTCTGGGTGTGAAGTGCTCCAAGGAAGCAGCTGCAACTATTTGTGCTACCATCATCCCAGCCAAGTTGTCCTTCATTCCTGTGAAATGCGGCTACTGGAAGAAAAAGATTGGCAAGCCCACACAGTGCCCTGCAAGGTCACTGGGTACAGTGGATCAGTTCTGGTGCACCTCATCCCTATGCCTAGACATACTGGCATTGTCTCCGCTCCTCAGTCTAAGAAACTCGATGATGGCAAGAATTGATGACAACTACATTTCTGCAAGAGGCTGTACTGCCAATTTGAGCACCTTTGAGGCCATCTCCAGAGCATACAACCCCAGACTTATGGAAGAAGATTGCTCACTAAGTATCCCTATCAGGAATTTGCTGAGCATCTTGTGAAAATTCACACACTCACCTGTTTAGAGGACCCAGATAGCCACTGTGACAACCACAGATGTTTTTAATAAATAAGGAAAAAAATGAAATATGCCTATTTTAAAAAAGTACATTCATAGTTGCTTTTGTCTGAAAAAGAAATAATAATAATTGCATAAATACAAAAAAGGCATTTTTTTATTGAATGGCAAACCACACTGACATAGTATAATGATAGCCCAGTTAAAAATATATTAAAAAGTGTCGTGGAATTTCATTTGTCCTATTCCTTTCAGGGAAATATAGCCTTAAATATTATTGTTCTATAAGTAAACGACCAGCAGGATGATTTTAGAGAGGCCTGGAGAAACTTGCATGAACTAATGCTAAGTGAAATGAGCAGAACCAGGAGATCATTATACACGGCAACAACAATACTATATGAGGATCAATTCTGATGGACGTGGTTCTCTTCAAGAATGAAATGTTTCAAACCAGTTCCAATTGTTCACTGAAGAAAGCCATATACACCCAGAGAGAGGGATATGAAATGTGGACCACAACATAACATTTTCATGTTCTCGATTGATGTTTTCTTGCATTGTGTTTCCTTTCTCTGATTTTTTTGGTAGATATGATTTTTCTTGCATAGCAAGATATGTGTGAAAATATGTATACATATATTGGCTTTGTCAAGTATTTTAACATAATTAACATGTAGTGGACTTCCTACCATCTAGGGGAGGGGTGGGGACTGGGGAGTGAATTGTAACGGAAAGCTTTGTAAGGGTCAATGTTGAAGAATTACCTATACATATGTTTAACAAATAAAAAGCTTTAATTAAAAAAAAAAGAAAAGAAAAGAAACAAAGCCTTAGAACCCTTTCTGCCTGAAAACACATCTTCCTAGTTCCCATATACCACTGAAGTTGGGCCCAACTTGCAGCGCATACTTTTTCAGAATTGTACATATTACTCTTTTTCTCTGTCTTTTGGTCAACTGAAGTGATTTTTCACCACTGACATGCCTTCATTACTGCAGTTCAAAGCACTGAGATAAAAGATGGGATCATTTTGGGCACAAGAATGTTGTTGATGAAACAAACTCATTATTTCCCTTAACAGAATTTTATCTAAAGAATTAAATGTGTTTCTGTTTATTTTAAACTGCTAAGTTCTTCCCTACAAGTTTTCTTTGGCCATTTGCCTTGAATGAATTAAAAACAAAATGGGAGAGTGTGATATTTATTCACTCCCTATAAATTGTAAGATTCACAGCTGGCATGTCATAGTCACAAATGCCAAAGTCAAGTCTCTTTGAAACTGAATATGGTGTGTATGTATGTATGTTAGGGGAGGGGAGATACTCACATGTGTGTGCACACACACAGAGTTCCTATTCATAAGAATTTGCCATCCAACTCTGAATACAATGAATACTCGCTTCTTCACATGGAAATTTCAGAATCTTAATAACGAAATTGTAGATAGATAGGTATGGACTTTGTTTATCATAGATTTATTTATTCTTGTCTACTAAAAAAGTACAGACTATACTCATATTGGTATATATAATTATAGATTCTGTGCCATAACTAAGTTGATTCATACATGGGAGGAGGCAGAAGATCTGTAATTTAATCATGAGAAGTTCTGATTTAGAAACTCTACCCAGATGCCACTTAGGAATCTGTAGTCTCATATAGTTCCTAGGGCTCTGGGAGATTAAATGATATAATTCCAATCACATTGCTAGTATTTAAGAGGAACAGGTCATGAACATAATGACTATCCAAATCCAAGACTGAACCTCTCTACACTATAATATCATGATTAGCAAATTCAGTGCTTCAGTTTAAAATTAGTATTCATCCTGCCAATAAATAAATAGACTGATCAACAAGCATTTATTTAGCTCCTTCTAAGTGTAGATTCTACGTATAAGAAACTGCCCTACATATTGGGATACAAAGATAAAAGTAAAACAAATACTACAGTTAACATGTACAGATATATGCACTTATAAATGTATGTAGCCAGATGGGTATGCATAAAAATACAAAACAAAAAGAAGATAGTTAAATATAAGGTAAAATATTAGGGATGACAACAGCAGTTTGAAGAGGGAAATTTAAGAACAAATATCGTGTGAAGGTGATTCTTGAGCTTTGTCTTGAAACAATTTAGGGATTATATGAAGTTGAAGGGAGGAAGGAGGACAATCCAGGAATAAGGGATAGCCAGGAAAAAAAGACATCGAAATGGGAGATAAAATAATACATGTGAGCAACACAGAGAAAACAAGTCTGTGTTTTAGAATTGAGAGAAAGTAAGTGATATCAAGTTGAAAAAAAAAAAAGGTTAGATACAATTTGTAAAAGCCTGGTGGCAGGCAAACCAAGTCACTGAAATAGTCCAGGTGAGATAAGGGAGGTCTGAATTAGGATGGTAGGTAGGATGGTGAGTGGAGAAGAAAGAATCAGATGTGAAAGATATGAAAGATGTAGAATTGGTAAGATTTAAAACATGATTAGATATTAAAGATATTTTCTGAAAATGAAAGCTACCCAATAATCTTCCCCCATTTTGTCTTATTCTCAGACTTAGGTATCCAGGAATGGATACCTTCCATTTACAACCTTAAAAAGGATGGAAAATTCCAGAATTAGCTTCAAAAGATGGAATATATTCCTTTTGGTGACCCTAAATTTAAAAGGGGAAAAGTAGATTCACTACTAAGTTGAAAATCAGGAAATTTATTTCAACTCTCATGTAAACAAAAAAACTGTTCCATGTTGGAAGATATGGAAATGATGTCACCTTTTTCTGTTTTCACTTGCTGATCTGAAAAACATAGAACATCACTCTGCCTGATTTTTACCTGAAATAAGCTCTTAAGAGAATTAACAGAACATTTTTTGAGAAATTTTGAAACAATTGAAATATTGTTAAGGTGATTTATTCAAAATGGTAGCAGCTTACATTTATACAATGAATTATAGTTACAATGCACTTTTATAAATAATAGTTCATTTGATTTTCATATCACATCGGTAAGGTAGCAAAAGAGGCTTTATTATTCTGGAAATTCAGATTTAGAGAAATAAAAATGTTTTTATTTCATCACATAAAATAACAGTAGCAGCTAACATTTATATGGTTCTGTGGCTTGCACAGTACTTTATACATCTGTTATTTAATCTGATTTTTCTCTCAACTTTACGAGATATGAATTGACCTAGATGTTTAATATTCCCTTCTACTCTCAACAATAAGATTGTGTGGTTTTTAAATTATATGGCTAGTGGTATGATTTACTATGAAAATCAACTTTTTTACTTGAAGTACAAAACAACTGATTCTTATACTGAACTATAGGTTTCAATTCAATTTGGCAACATATAACTGAATGTAAGGATTTTGAAATTATGATTTATGCTTTATAAATGTTTGCTTTGTATTCCTATTTTATATACTTGTATATATGAGTCACATAAAATTTTCTTGAGCCAAAAGGAGTCGTGAATGGAAAGAGTTTATGAGACTGTTTAATGAGATTAAGAAAATAACCAACATCCAAATATTTCTGAATATAATGTTTTAATAACTGAGTGGATTTTTTGGAATTTGTAGTTAACAGAGTTGAACATTCTCTTTTCATGCTTCAAGACCAATATGAAACTTTTGCAATATTTGAGTCAGAAGACAGGAATTGAGGCATATCCAAACATGTTTTCCAAATCTGTATTTTTCCAATTGCATGTAAATATATATTAAACACATCTTCTTTTTAAATTTTAGAGTATCAAATCTCTTCCTCCCTTACTTCTCTTTTCTCTCATTGAAAAGGCAAGCCATTTCATATCTTATACATGTGCAGTCATGCAAAAATATATTTTCATATTAGTCATGTTGTGAAAGAAAACACAGAGACCTAGCTCCACAAAACTGAGAAAAAAAAGTTTTTAAAAGTTTGCTTTGAATTGCATTTAGATAAATCAATTGTTTTTCTGGAGGTGGATAACATTTTTCTTCATTGTTTTAGATTGTAAATTGCAGATTATTTTAGATTTTATTGCTGAGAATAGCTGTCATTCACAATAGATCATTATGTAATATTGTTCTTATTGTGAACAATATTCTTTTGGTTCTGCCCACTTAACTTTGAATCAGTTCAATTAAGTTTTTCAGGTTTTTCTGAAAATACTTTGCTCATCATTTCTTGTAGCACAATAGTATTTAATCACAATCACATTGTTGTCCTTTGTGTTTAACAAGGAACAAAGTGACACATTTTCTTTTCCTTTCTAGATATGAATAATGGAAATACCCTTGAATTCCTCTCTTTCCATATAATTTGAAAGATGTTAGTAAACTTTTATATAAGCCACAGACCCTTGCCTTGTAAAATTCAAATGAGATAAAATCAGCACTAAGTGTTTTGCCATCAGAGAGGAACCTAATATCATATAAAACCTCTTCTTCAATTATAAGTTTGGCTAGAGAGGGATTAACTTTAACCTAAGGTATACTGTCAATACCTTCAGAATTGGTGGCTGATGTTCTGTTGAGAACATTGTGAAAGTTTTTACCCCATCTCTCCAGGATCATGTCCTTATCACTAATCAATAGGGCTCCAATGGCACTAAATAGATGAGATGCACTATAGGTCTTTGGCTCAAAAAATAGCCTTTGAGAAATTATAAAAGCACTCTGATAGTAGCAATAGTAGCATTCTTATACTAGCAATGTAAAATTGAATTTCATCTGCTTTTACTGAATCAAGAATCCTGCTTCACACACTTTTCTTTTGATGGAGTTAAATGCACTTTTCTTAGAGATGGATGAATTATTCTGCTTGTAAACCTTGTGAAGTTCTTATTTTTAATTTAACAGCTTCTGAATTTCCCCATCATATGTGCCAAACCAATCTTTTTTTTTCTTTTTTTTTTCAAATAGTATTTATTTATTTATTTTTATTTGCAAAACATATGTAGGGTAATTCCTCAACATTAACCCTTACAAAGCTTTCTGTTATAAATTTTTCCCCCCTACTCCCCACCCCTCCCCTAGATGGCAGGATATCAACTACATGATAATTATGTTAGAATACTTAAGAAATCGAATATATGTATAGTTATTGAATCGGATTTTTTTGTGCAGGAGAAATCATAACTACAAGAAAGAATAATCCGATAAAGGAAATACAATGCAAGCAAACCTCAATAGAGAACATGAAAATGTTATGTTGTGGTCCACATTTCACATCCCTCTCTCTGGGTGTATATGGCTCTCTTCACCAAACAATTGGAACTGGTTTGAAGCATTTCATTGTTGAAGAGAGTCATGTCCATTAGAACTGATCCTCATATAGTATTGTTGTTGCTGTGAATAATGATCTCCTGGTTCTGCTCACTTCACTCAGCATCAGTTCATGCAAGTCTCTCCAGGCCTCTCTGAAATCATCCTGCTGGTCGTTTCTTACAGAGCAATAATATTCCATAACATTCATATACCATAATTTATTCAGCCACTCTCCAATTGATGGGCATCTATTCAGTTTCCAGTTTCTAGCCACTACAAAAAGAGCTGCCACAAACATTCTTGCACATGTGGGGTCCTTTCCTTCTTTTATGATTTCTTTGGGATATAAACCCAATAGAAACACTGCTGGGTCAAAGGGTATGCATAGTTTGATAACTTTTTGAGCATAGCTCCAAATTGCTCTCCAGAATGGTTGGATCCGTTCACAGTTCCACCAACAATGCATCAGTGTCCCAGTTTTCCCACATCCCCTCCAACACCTTTCGTTATCCTTTCCTGTCATTTTAGCCAATCTGACAGGTGTGTAGTGGTACCTCAGAGTTGTCTTAATTTGCATTTCTCTGATCAATAGTGATTTGGAGCACCTTTTCATATGATTATAAATAGTTTTAATTTCATCATTTGAAAATTGTCTGTTCATATCCTTTAACCATTTATCAATTGGATAAGGATCTGCCAAACCAATCTTGATGTTTGTCAATGTTCTGACCCACATGAGTAAATGCAGTGCTGTACACCAAAGTTCTTAAGGCTGCCCACTTTTTTTTCTGTTCTGCTGTTGCTAAATGTCATTGTCTACTTAATGCCAATGTTTGCTCCAAGAGTGCATCCACAAAATTTTATTGCATTTAGATAAATAGAAAACAGTGTTGAGGATGAGATCATGAGATGCACAAAAATTTCAATAGTAATTGATCATTTTTGTTGCTGTTTCTGACTCTATTCCTCCCAAAGGTCTCCAGCCATTTCTTTTTATTTTATTTTATTTTATTTGCAAAACATATGTATGGGTAATTCTTCAACATTAACCCTTACATAGCTTTCTGTTACAGATTTTTCCCCCCAACTCCCCACCCCTCCCCTAGATGGCAGGATATCCACTACATGTTAATTATGTTAAAATACTTGGCAAATCGAATATATGTATACATGTTTCCAAACTTATCATTGTTGTGCAAGAAAAATCGTATCTACAGAAAAGACATATCAGATAAAGGAAACACAATGTAAGCAAACATCAATCAAGAGCATGAGAATATTATGTTGTGGTCCACATTTCACATCCCTCTCTCTGGGTGTATATGGCTTTCTTCACTGAACAATTGGAAGTGGTTTGAAACATTTCATTGTTGAAGAGAACCATGTCCATAAGAATTGATAGTCATATAGTATTGTTGTTGCCGTGTATAATGATCTCCTGGTTCTGCTGATTTCACTCAGCATCAGTTCATCCAGGCCTCTCTGAAATCGTCCTGCTGGTCATTTCTTACAGAACAATAATATTCCATAATATTCATATGCCATAATTTATTCAGCCATTCTCCAATTGAAGGGCATCTATTCAGTTTCCAGTTTCTAGCCACTATAAAAAGGGCTGCCACAAACATTATTGCACATGTGGGGCCCTTTCCTTCCTTTATGATTTCTTTGGGACATAAGCCCAATAGAAATGCTGCTGGCTCGAAGGGTATGCACAGTTTGATAACGTTTTGAGCATAGTTCCAAATTACTCTCCAGAATGGCTGTATCCGTTCACAGCTCCACCAAGAATACATCAGTGACCCAGCCTTCCCACATCCCCTCCAACATTCATCATTAACTTTTCCTGTCATTTTAGCCAATCTGACAGGTGTGTAGTGGTACCTCAGGGTTGTCTTGATTTGCATTTCTCTGATCAATAGTCATTTGGAGCACCTTTTCATATGACTACAAATAGTTTTAATTTCATCCTCTGAAAATCGTCTGTTCATATCCTTTGACCATTTATCGACTGGAGAATGGCTTGAATTTTTATAAATATTGAGACAATTCTCTATATATTTTAGAGATGAGTCTCCAGCCATTTCTGATAGTTTTTCTGGTACTAAAGTCACTCAGAGGTACAAACTTGTCCTCTTTCAGTACATCCAAGAAGAGGAACTCCAGATCTTCATAGATTTTTTTTTAAAGTTCATCAACATTCATCTGGGTAGGAGTATATGCATACTGATGATAATGACATGTCTCTTTCCTAGAAGTGTCAATTGCATGGTCACAAGCTTGTCATTCCTCTTTTGGGGAGGCATACAAATTTATTGACTATATTAATTGGATTATAAAACGTATTCTTCTTCACAAGGCTCTCCATCACTAAAACTACTGGAAAACAACAACATTAATAATAACAAACATGTAATAATCTGACTTTGTTTCACTCATGGCTGCTATTTGAATATGATACTTGGTGAACTCTCATTTGTTTTTCAAGTCTACTATATTTAAAGTTCTTCTTAAGTGTGCACACATTCTTTGTATGCTTAGTTAGTAGAATCATCTTTGTGAAAGTTTTTCTTAACATTTTTTGTGTGTATTTTTCCTAGAGGGTAGGATCCCCCACCCCTCTTTCCATGGTAAGTAAGCGAGAGTTAGATTAGGCAAACCAGATAATCTTTAAGGCACTGTTTCTAGCCCCTTCCTCATGCCAGAAGATCAACAGTATCGTCCTTTAAAAGGCTACTTAGATATCCAGAAGGCTACTGAATTACACTGAGGCTTCAATCCAGTGAGAAAACCCTATGTCCCAAGCTTCCTGTATTTAGGGATGGGGTCTCTACACATCCTTTTTCATCACTTGCCCATTGTCACAGGTCTTTGAGGTAGATAATAATTTAAAATGTCCTGTGATGGCTTTTGAATCACACATAAATTTTATTTAAGTGAAACATAGTTATGCAAAGTCATTAGCCTCGCTCTTCCTCCATGGGCAAGACATTGAAGTTCAGTGACAAGACAAAAGTCATGAAGATTGAGTATGGCTTTGGATTTGGTGGATGACCTGAGTATCTCTGATGTTTAACCAAGTTTTAAGTGTTCTATATTATCTATTTCAGCCACCTTCATGTCCTTTGGAACAAGTTATTCTGATCTGCCCATTCTATTAAGTTTTTTTTTCCTTTTTTGAATTTTTTTTATGCTCTATTGTTTTTTAGGAAAGTGGGAACACATATAGGGGAGTCTGACTGAGAGGAAATAAGGGAGATATCAATATCTGAACAGTAGTTTTAGTTTTTCTGTTGCTGCTAGGGCCAATAATATGACAAGATGAGTAATCAGATTAAGACTTTAGTGAAGAAATAATAAATTATCTTCAACAGTTATCCATATATTATGGTGATTTCTTATCTCCATTTTCTTTTCTTCTGAGTTAAGTAGTACAGTGGCTAGTATGCTGGGCCTGGAGTCAGGAAAACCTGAATTAACACTGGGTGTTAAATAATAGTTATTATAATAGTCAACATTTATATAGCACTTACTACATGTTAGGAACTTTGCTATACACTTAAAAAATAATTACTAGAAGTATTACATTATTCAAGTAGCATAACCTATATTTTCTTTTTTGCAAAATGATAATAGCATTCACCTCATGGAGCTTGTTGGGAAGATCATTGAAATAATATTTATAAAGTGCTTAGCGTAGTTCCTGACACGTAATAGGTGCTTAATGAATTTCCCTTACCTTTCCCTACCTTATAAACAGATCTTAAAAAATAAACATTTTTTTGCATATAAATCCAAGTGGAGATTGGTTGAAGAGGGTGATGTTCATTAGATCCTTAGATATGATTATCTTACAAATCTTACATAAAAGAGTCATTTTTAGGGGTAGCTAGTTGGTACAGTGGATAGAGCACTAGCTCTTAAGTCAGGCAGACCTGAGTTCAAATCTGGTCTCAGATACTTAACACTTCCTAGCTGTGTGATCCTGAGCAAGTTACTTAACCACAATTGCCTCAGGAAAAAAAAGTCATTTCTATGAACGTCCTTTATTTTATTTTATTTTTTAAATTTTATTTTATTCGTAAAACATATGAATGGGTAATTCTTCAACATTAACCCTTACATAGCTTTCTGTTACAGATTTTTCCCGCCAACATCCCACCCTTTCCCTAGATGGCAGGATATCCACTACATGTTAATTATGTTAACTTGGCAAATCGAATATATGTATACATATTTCCAAACTTATCACTGTTGTGCAAGAAAAATCGTATCTCCACAAAAGACATATCATATAAAGGAAACACAATGTAAGCAAACATCAATCAAGAGTACGAGAATGTTATGTTGTGGTCCACATTTCACATCCCTCTCTCTGGATGGATATGGCTTTCTTCAGTGAACAATTGGAGGTGGTTTGAAGCATTTCATTGTTGAAGAGAGCCATGTCCATCAAAATTGATCGTCTTATAGTATTGTTGTTGCCGTGTATGATGATCTCCTGGTTCTCCTCATTTCACTGAGCATCAGTTCATGCAAGTCTCTCCAGGCCTCTCTGAACTCGTCCTGCTGGTCGTTTCTTACACAGCAATAATATTCCATAACATTCATATACCATAATTTATTCAGCCACTCTCCAATTGATGGGCATCCATTCAGTTTCCAATTTCTAGCTACTACAAAAATGGCTGCCACAAATATTCTTGCACATGTGGGTCCCTTTCCCTCCTCTAAGATCTCTTTGGGATATAAGCCCAATAGAAACACTGCTGGATCAAAGGGTATGCACAGTTTGATAACTTTTTGAGCATAGGTCCAAATTACTCTCCAGAATGGCTGTATCCATTCACAGTTCCACCAAAAATGCATCAGTGCCCCAGCCTTCCCACATCCCCTCCAACATTTATCATTAACTTTTCCTGTCATTTTAGCCAATCTGACAGGTGTGTAGTGGTACCTCAGGGTTGTCTTGATTTGCATTTCTCCAATCAATAGTGATTTGGAGCACCTTTTCATATGACTACAAATACTTTTAATTTCATCCCCTGAAAATTGTCTGTTCATATCCTTTGACCATTTATTGATTGGAGAATGGCTTGAATTCTTATAAATATGAGACAATTCTCTATATATTTTAGAGATGAGACATTTAGCAGAACCCTTAAATGTAAAGATGATTTCCCAATTTATTGCTTCTCTCCTAATCATGACTGCACTGGTTTTGTTTGTACAAAAACTTTTTAACTTAATATAGTCAAAGTTATCTATCTGGTTTTCAATTAAGAGTTCTAGTTCTTCTTTGGACAAAAATTTATTCCATCTCCATAGGTCTGAAAGGTAAACTATATTATGTTCCTCTAATTTACTTTTAATATCACTCTTTATATCCAGGTCATGAACCCATTTAGATCTTCTCTTGGTATGTGGTGTTAGATGTGGGTCAAGCCCTAATTTCTTCCACAATAGTTTCTAATTTTCCCAGCAGTTTTTGTCAAATAGTGAGTACTTATCCCAAAAGCTGGGGTCTTTGGGTTTATCAAAGACTTAATTGCTATAGTTATTACATAGTTTGTCTTGTGATTCTATCCTATTCCACTGATGTACTACTCTATTAATTAGTCAGTACCAAATGGTTTTGATGATTGCTGCTTTGTAATATAGTTTTAGGTCTGGTACAGCAAGTCCACCATCATGAGCCTTTTTTTTCATTAATTCTCATGAAACTCTTGACCTTTTGTTATTCCAAAAGAATTATGCTACTATTTTTTCTAGATCTGTAAGATAATTTCTTGGGAGTTTGATTGTTATGGCACTAAATAAGTAAATTAGCTTGGGTAGTATTGCCATTTTTATTATATTCACTCAGCCTACCCATGAGCATTTTAAGTTTTTCCAATTGACTAGATCTGATTTTATTTTTGTGGAAAGTGTTTTGTAGTTTAGTTCATATAGTTCCTGGCTTTCCCTTGGAAGATAAATTCCCAAATATTTTATACTATCAATAGTTATTTTGAATGGAATATCTTTTTGTATCTCTTGCGGCTGAACTTTATTGGTAATATATAAAAATGCTGATGATTTATGTGGATTTATTTTGTATCCTGCCACTTTGCTAAAGTTGTGAATTGTTTCTAGTAGTTTTTTTTTTCGTTGAGTCTCTAGGATTCTCTAAGTATACCATCATGTCATCTGCAAAGAGTGATAATTTAGTTTCCTCATTACCTATTCTAATTCCTTTAATCTTTTTTCTTCTCTTACCATCAAAGCTAACATCTCTAAGACAATATTAAATAATAATGGTGACAGTGGGAGCTTTGTTTCACTCCTGATCTTAGTGGGAATGGTTCTAGTTTGACTCCATTATATATGATGTTGCTGATGGTTTTAAGTAGATACTACTAATCATTTTAAGGAAAAGCCCATTTATTCCTATAGTCTCCAGTGTTTTTAATAGGAATAGGTGTTGGATTTTATCAAAGGTTTTTTTCTGCATCTATTGAGATAATCATATGTTTTTTGTTAATTTGGTTATTAATATAATTGTTAATGCTAATAGTTTTCCTAATATTGAACCAGCTCTGCATTCCTGGTATAAATCCTACTTGGTCATGGTTTATTATCCTGGGGATAACTTTCTGTAATCTCGTTGCTAAAATCTAATTTAGAATTTTCTCATCAATATTCATTAGAGAAATGGGTCTATAGTTTTCTTTCTCGGTTTTCTCCCTACGTGGTTTAGCTATTAGCATCAAATCTGTCTCATAGAAGGAATTTGGTAGTACACCTTCTTTCCCTATTTTTTCAAATAGTTTATATAGTATTGGGATTAATTGTTCTTTGAATGTTTGGTAAAATTCACATGTCAATCCATCTGGCCCTGAAGATTTTTTTTAGGGAGTTGATTAATAGCTTGTTCTATTTCTTTTTGAAAAATGGGGCTATTTAAATAATTTATTTCCTCTTCTGTTAACCTAGGCAATCTATATTTTTTTTTAGATATTCCTCCATTTTATTTATATTATCAAATTTATTGCCATGAAGTTGGGCAAAGAAACTCCTAATTATTACTCTAATTTCCTCTTCATTGGAGGAAAGTTCCCCCTTATCATTTTTAGACTAACTATTTGATTTTCCTCTTTCCGTTTTCTAATCAAATTAAATAAAGGCTTATCTATTTTGTT